>MU854035.1:0-30511 GCA_033297225.1 Diplogelasinospora grovesii | reverse complement strand
AGCCGTATTCAGGCTTCCAATCCTTCTTTCTTTCCCTCCTCAGAGGACTTCATCCATAGCAATTGACTACCTTTCTTGCCCACTACTGTCAACACGTTTGCAGCTACCAGCAGTTCGTGTGCCGTGTGGAAGGGGCTGCCAGTAGCTCGATTCCAACTAAAATTAGTAACCGACCTACTTCCACGCTTTCTAGGGCTAAGATCCTGGAATGGAGATTGCAAGATATGATCTTTGCTTCGCTATAGTACAATCGCATGGTGCTGCTTCCCGGAAGAGGGCTTCTCGAATAGCGGTTCGTAAACGGACTTGACGGGATGGGCTTCGTGAGGTGGGTTCCCCGTGCTGGGGGCCCAATCTTCAGTGTGTTTAGACTCTAACTGGAAGTCACCAGTCATTCCTGCACATTTCCGGGACCGAGCCCAGATGGATTGATTATCGAGTGCGAAACATCCGGAGCTATTGGATCGCAGATCCAGTCAACCACTAAGGGGTTCCAGGCCTAGACACGATGCAGGGATTCGGCCAGGACGACTTTGGTTATTCCCGCTGCGGTCAACGTGCACACTGAGACAGCTTCGGTGCTGGTGAATCGCGGGTTGCGGCGCGGAGCGCGCCGCGTCTTGGGTCGACACTGGCTTAAGGTGGAGAGCGGGGAGGGAAGGCACTGTTTGGCGTGGTCCGACATGCCCTGGATGTAACTCTAGCCCCATCCGCGACATCGTAGGGCCATTGGTACGCGAACGTAGGTGACTCGGACACGATGGCTTAGGCGCGTCGCGGCGCCAGCGCTCTTTTTCTCGCGCAGATTATCAACGGAACTTTGTGTCGCTAACGTTCACGAAAATCCGCGGCGGGGGTACCTTTGCACGACGCCGTTGTCTCGCAACCGAAGAGGAGTACTTCGCCGCCATTCGTCAACAGCACCGCCACAGCGTTCGTGTGGTGAGTGACGGCCAGACGAGCCAGCCGCACCGCAGCTGCCACCTCCGCTTCGCAATTGCCGCGCGGATGCATCTGCCCGCTTCACATCGTCGCTGCCGTTGCGATAGCGCCGAATCTTCTAAACAAGTAGTCCTGCCGGAGCCATGCCTGCGAAAGATAATCCGAAGCCGCGGAAGAGGTGGTACGATAAGTTTCGCAAGAGGAGTCGTGCAGCCACGCAGTCCGCCGGTAAGTTGAGTCTCGGTGCCGATTCGCAAGCACTCTCGAAGCTTACATTTCCCAACAGACATCCAGTCCTCCGAGCAAGGCAGTGCAGAACACGGTTCGCAAGCGTCTTCCCTGGTTGCAAAGCCATGTGCTCCTCCCTCCCCGTCTGCCGTCGACGCCCAAGCCGCCCAAGCATGTACAGTTACCAGATTCGCCAGCAATCCCAAGTCGGCCGAAGCTTCGCAGACTCCGCACCCGTCCCCGCCGATCGAACCCCAACCCAAACCAGCAGCGACCGAGTCCACAGAACAACCGACCTCTAAGCTTTCTACGTCCGAGAGGCTGTGGAACGCCGCCTTCGACAAGCTCGAGGAGGACAATGCAGAGCTCGTGGGGTCGTACGTGAAAACCCTGGAGCGAGTGCTCGGGGGAAGAAACTCGCGAGTTCTCCACCACTGAGCTGTCCGCCAAGCTGAAGGATCCAGCCATGCGACAAGAGCACATGAAGGAACTGGTTCAGAAGGGCCAGGAGAAAATATCCAAAGCCGCCAAGATAACAGCCGGAGTAGGCGACGTCGCCGATTTCATCCTGTCCGCCAAGAAAATGGTCGACACGGTACTCCAGACTGTGCCGCACGCAGCGCCGGCTGCGCTTCCATGGGCTGGTGTTTGCATCGGGCTGCAAGTAAGCAATTACCTTGAGATGTCTTCTCGCCTAGCTCTAACGGCCGTTTAGATTCTCCGCAATCCTGCGCAAGCGACAAAGTCGAACCTTGCCGGTATCGCCCACGTCACCTCCAGAATGGACTGGTATTGCGCCTTGACCGAACATCTCCTGGACAAGAACAACATTACCGCCAGCAACAACTTTCAAGCAATCTTGCACCAACTCGAGGGGAGAGTCGTCGAGCTCTACAAAGCGCTTCTCATGTACCAGATGAAGAGTGTCTGTTCCTACTATCGCAACCAACAGCGAGTCGTTGGGTGGGACGCGAAATAGAAGGAGGCGCTGGGAGAGTCGACAGAGCGGAAGACGAGGACGGTGATCTCTGGTACCACGATCGGGCTGCCCAGGCCGTTTTCGGAGACGCGGCGCTGATGGGAACTGAGTGGAAAGAGACGAGCGGTTTCCGGGTTGGAGAGTCCTGCCAAAAGTAAAGTGGGTAGAGGCAGGGACAAGGGCTGATATCCTTAGGCTTGTTGGTTGCGAGATAGTTTGGGGGAGAAAGTGGCCGGAGGCTGGGAAATGGAAGATAAACTCTTGGTGAAGGGTGCGTGCTATTTGGCCCACGCTCGACGTATGTGAGAAGGCGTGTTCTGCTATCGATGCGCGAGTCGGGGCTTCCATTCGCAAAGGCTCTCTGCTTGTGATCCGAGCAGGGATTTCACGTGAACTGGAGCTGCAAAGTTGTCACACCGTCCACTGTATCTTCACGACCCCAATGAGATGGTCTGCTTACTAACGTTCTACGCCAGTAAAGGCTTCGGTAAACCCGATTGAACAGACTCATCTGGAGAGGATCACGTGACAGCGGGTTTGTGGGGAAGAGGCAATGCGCCCTCCAGGTCCGCCTAACCTTGCCTTGAGGAACGAAAGGTCTCTATGCCCCACCCCGCGCCCCAAAAGCCCCACAGCTACTCGTCATTTTCCCCCAAAAAATCACGTGACAGCGCGTCCGTATCACGTGGTAAGATGCCCCGCGACCGCGTCTTTTGTCGCGTTGCCAAAACGCCTCCTTCTTCACCAATTCCAGGTCTCTGCATCCCTGATGGTCGCCTCGCTCAATTGCTCTAGCCTCTTCTCCGCCGCCGCCATGTTTTCCGGTACGGTGTTGCCCACGATGTCCCGCTCTCGCGCCGTCGACAGCAGCATGATGCCGTCAAGTGACGGACTCTGTGACAGCTGCACGTATAGGCTGTAGGGGTCACACTGGCTGGGCACTGCTTCCCCGTCGACCACGGTCGTCCGTGTCCCGCGTGGCTCCAGTGCCACCCGGTCCAGTGTCCTGCAATCACCTGCAGGTGACGTCCGTCTGTTGCCATGCCCGCTTCCTCTAGCACGGTATTGGGGTGCTGATAGGCGTTAGGAGGATGGTGCCTGGAGGTGTGCCGACGAAGTGGAGATCCCTCGTTGTCTCCGACGCCAGCAGGATGCCCGCCGGCGGGCCGAAGTGGAGGATGGTGTCGGCACCCTGAACAACTGACCCGTCGCCTTCCAAATGCTCGGCACTGTGACTCTCGACCCGCCCCTGTCTCCACGCCGACCAGCACTGACTCTCCTTCGCAGAGCATAACCTTGCACTTCAGCTTCCGGGGCGGGTCCACGCTTCTCGCGGGCCCAGTTGTCAGCTTGCTCGTAGCCATGACCGTATCGGCTGATGACAGCCACTAAGCAAAGGCACCGACGAAGTTGCCTCATAACCAGCCTATCATAATATGGTGATCGTCTCTTCCTGAAGGGGTTGAAATATCCGCTCCTGATAAGATCTGAGACTTTTCTGAAACTGTGTCCGAGAAACAAACTTCTTTCCCTGGTCGGTTTCATTGATGCAGTTGTTGACGCAGTCGAGCGAGGATTGCTCACGCGTCGTTTCATCGTCCGCCTGCATGTCTCTTTCTAGGGCTTCCCAGGGGTTGTCGGCTGCGGAATCGCTCGGCGATAAGATATCAATTCTGTAGAAGAATCTTGCGAACGCAGTTGTCTCGAAGTAGCCCGTTCTGCGGTACACACCAGCCCCCGCTACTGAGACGCGACTCAGGATAATACCGTGTAATATTTTCCGTCTTCGATCCGTATCCTCAGAAACAACCAAGGGCAAGAAATAGCAGGTGCCCAATTCGACCGCGTCTGTGATATCGAGTATGATTCTTGCGTGGTTGGTGCCTTCCCGAAGATATCCAGAAGATAAGGCGATATGGCCATCGAATAACACAACATATGAGTTATCGGCTGCGGGAAGAAAGGTAGTGCAGCGTAAGATAGCAGAGCGCAGGACTCCGAAGATGGTGACGTATGAATCTCCTGGACTATTAGTGGCGTCATTTATACAGGCGTCCACAGATAACCCCTCCAATCTGGCTAGGTAATAGCCGTGCCTTCTCTCCTTGGAAGAGTAGGAAATTTCGCCATCCTGCGAGAGCCATGACCAAGACGGAATTCTGCATCCGCTGACCGCTCTACGGCAGGACTTCGAGTTCTCATTGTACCAGAGGAGCCCTGGTATGAGATCCCCTTTCCAGAGACCTGCGGCATAGCCATTAGGATCATCAGGAGAGAGCAGTAACGTGAAATGCTTCACGATGCCCATGAACGCAATCAACTTATCACTCTGCCTTGTGAGATTTCTCCTGGAATACTCCGTGCAAATCTCGTCCCACACATTGTACAGTGCTTCTTGTCGAGCGGATGGGACCCAGTGGAATTGCGGCCTAAGAATCCCCAGAATGCGTTGCCGGATCGAGAAATACCAAGGGGAGCCTAAAAGACGGAGCGCGTCTGTTGGCCCATCAGGCAAGGTCTCGCAAGCCCATATCTCTGCACATTCCCAGAACAGTTGGTCGCCAAAGTGGAGTACCCGGCGGGCAAGCAGCTGCTCTTGTAGAACCCATCCTCGCCTTGCCAGAGGCCCGCCAGTTACAGCTACGGCAAGAATGTCCGGTTCCGGTATGAGAACAACGTTGCCATGGGTAAGGGTCAGCTGTAAAATAGACTTGCATGAAATGTAAGGGTCCCTGTATGTGAAAAGCCCAGTATCAGCGTCAGGAGCTGTGCTAGCCGCCAGATTCAACAAGCCATAGGCGTAAACATCATGCATTCGCTTTGCCTCCCTGGTCCAATCGGCGTTGCTTGGTTCTTTCTGAATTATACATAGAGAGTCGATCTATGAGTCGTTAGGGCCATCTTTAAGGATATGTATCGGTAGTTTTACCTAGATATGCCTCACTAATCATGCCAGAGCGTCAGCTTTATCCAGTTGGAGATATGTATGATACTAACAATTCAGCCAGCCACACACCTCAATTGCATGGCGAAAAGTTTTCGGCAAGCGTGACACATGAAGGCCGTTCTCGTAGGAACGTAAATTCCCTTCCAGTAACATAGCTGGTTGCTTGTCTCCCCAGCAGTGGCTCAAGGTAATATACGCTTCAAGAGGCCCAACCATATCTCTGTCTGGATGTATCACACGGACAACCAGTCCACTATCCCAGCGCTCAATCTGGAGTAGGCGAGTAGGAGTCCATCGAATGCGGTCTGATTGCCGCTGAGCCGAGTAACTCGACTGTCTACAATGAGTATGAGTTGTTAGACAGTTTGTTAACCACCGTGCCGCTAATTTTTTGCAGAAAGTGGAGTCAGTCCTTCCACCAAAGTCGGTGGCATTGCGAGCGGCTAAAAGTGCCCTCGGGACTTCTAGAATTTTGATTAACTCTTAATGATCAAAGAGCAAGTGCAGCACCACGGATCGAGCCGGTACACACCTTTCTCTCCGAATGGGTGACAAACTTGAGTCAGCTTGTACTTTTGTCATTCAGTTATCCCAGGAATTCTGACTGCCTCCCAAGTGCAAACTGGGTGCCAATTCAAATGGATCCAACGATAACTACTCCACGCCTTTGCTCCTGGAATATACATTTGCAACGGGATATCGTCATGCTGGTCGAAATCGTGATGGTGTAGGCGCAGGACTAGCGTCATATACTCGCAAAATCTGCACCCAAACCTGGCAGATTCTTTCACGAGTCTTATTGTGTTGTGCGGGTAATACTTAATGGCCACGTGATGGTTCTCCCCCCAGAGGTGGTCAAAACAACGTGCGCAAGCCACGCATAGCTTAGATATGTCCGTGCCACACCTGGACATGTTGCAGCTAGAGATCGAAGGTTTGCCTTGAGGAACGAAGGGACGAAAGATTTTTATGCCCTGAGGAGTGCCTGTCTTGAGGAACGAAAGGCTCTTGGAGGACAGGAGAGGCACCCCGCTTTTTCCTCTCAAGGCTGAGAAGGTAGTGGCGGCGCACGTGATAGCGCTAATCCCAAAACGACGCTCATGCCTTGAAGAAAGAGGTAACGAGAACGCCTCAGACGAATGGCTCTCGCCTTTTGAGGATCGAAGTGAGGAAAGGCCTTTTGTACACCTGCCAAAAAAAAATTGAAAATTGTCAAAACCAAGCTTCGTTCCTCAAGGCTCTTTTAGGCAAACCGCTTGGGGTTTGCGTCACCTGTTCATGCATAAAGCGAGGCAAACCTCCGACCCACATGCACTGGTCAAAAAGTGACCAGTGAATGTGGGGTTCCAGCACCAAGGCCGCAGTTCCTTTTCTGCGTTTGTCTCAACCTCCGCCCTCGTACTTAAGGAACCATGAGCGGATCGGACATGATATACTAACCTGTCTCGTGTCCGGAGGCTACCGACTCGTCCCCGCCCGGCGAAATATGTCCAGACGCCCACGATGACTGTTTAATTTTAACGCCCGACCAAGCCTCGCAAGTCGACCGCACAGGCGCGAGCCGCGCCGATGCCGAGGTCCGGGATCCCGGGCTTGAGAGCACCTGGAGCCAGGAGTACGCTTGCATCCTACCTGCTGGATAAAGCTCCCACCTCCCGCCGTCCCTCAAGTCGATGGACGTGCTCACTGCCTACATTTCTCTGGCAGTTTAGCGCCATGGGGGATCGTATGGACGTCGACTCCGACGCTGTCGATTTGCCGACGGCGGCGGGGACACCGCGGCAAGCCAACACGGAAGGGAAGCGCGAGCAGCTTGCAGATCCGATCCACAGTTCACGGGCGGTGCCTACCAAGGCCGGGAAGCGACTCTACTACACAAAGAAAACCAATGCGAAACTGTTGCGGTTGCTCAATAACTTGCCTAGGCTTGTTAGAGACGAAGCGATCACGTTCTTTGACGCCAATATGGAGAACTTTTTAGGCGATTGGATAACCATTCTCGAGCATACAAACTTGCCGAGCAACACGGCAAGCTCGGATCCGTACGTCATCACCGTCTTCCGGCGGCTGGACGGCACGATCGATGCAGGCGAGAGCATACGCTCCAGGCTTGCTCACATACAACTCATGCGTGTATTTCAGTCCCTGGAAAGGATTATCGCCACGGAAAGGCGAGCTCGGCAAATCCAAAGAGAGCGTGGCAAGGGCAATGCGACCGTCGCGATGAATATCTACAAGAGTGCTCAGCAGCCGAGCGTCTCCCGACATGACCCAAAAAAACGCAAACAAATCGCAAGGTGGTGGACAACGTTTGCAGGACCATCACCACTCCTCGTCATTATCTACTCAGAAGTAGCTGAGAAGATCGTGTGGGTATATACGTCTTTCTTTCTAACCCCTGCGCTAACATGCTAAAGCAAAAATTGCCGCAAGAGAGACAAGCAAACGCTCGAATTCCTAGCGTCTACCGCCTTGCAAAATGCACCTGGGGAGCTCGTCAAAGCATGCATAGGTCTCGCTGGAATAGCGGAATTGGCAATTCGACCAGATCAGACGCTGGATAGGCAACGGGCTGTCGCAGAAGCCCGGCACGATTTACGTCGTGGGGCCAAGTAATTGCAACGTGCTGAGCCCGCCGCTCTCCAAGTTGTGCGCTGGGAACCGAGACTTCCAGTTACTCCAGTGCTTCGCTGCACTTTGTCAAGGTCAGGGTCCCCTGCCGGGATCTCGAGCGCCGTGGACCATGAATTCTGGGGCCGCCCACCCTGCTTTTGGTACCCCATCTCCGGGACTTCGGTACCCCTCCCCGACGCTTCGGTGACCCCTTTCTCCTGCCTTGCAGGACCCCTTCTCCTACCTTTCAGGACCCCCTTCTCCTGCCTTTCAGGACCCCTTCTCCTGCCTTTCAGGACCCCCTTCTCCTGCCTTTCAGGAACCCCTTCTCCTGCCTTTCAGGACCCCTTTCTCCTGCCTTTAGATCCCTATCCTCCTGCCCTTAGGAAACCCTCTCCTGCCTTTCGGGTACCCCCCTCCTGCCTTTCGGGACCCCCCATCCTGCCTTTCAGGACCCCCTTCTCCTACCTTTTAGGACCCCCCTTCTCCTGCCTTTCAGGACCCTTTCTCCTGCCTTTTAGATCCCCTTCCTCCTGCTTTTAGGACACTCTCTCCTGCCTTTCGGGACCCCCCATCCCGCCTTCAAGGAAGCTCTGACCTAGATTTTACAAGACCCTAGGTACGTGGTCCCTGGCGGCGGTAATGCCGTAGAGACCGCTCTCGGCACCGATGTACTGGTATGCTGGATCTCCGACACGGCTCCAGCTGTTCGGGACGCCGTTGTACTGCCAGAGACTCCCATTATTCTTGTTGACGATGAATAGCATGTTACTAAACGTCAGGATCTGCTTGGCATCGACGCCGATCTGGGTCCAGCCATCGGCGGCAACGGAGCCTCTCGGAATAATGCTGTTCTTAAAGGCAACATAGTTGGCTCCATTAGGAATGGGTGTCGTGGCTCGGAAGCGGACATAGCTGATTCCGCGTGGAAGAAGAGCCGTTGTCTGAGCCGTGAAGTTCACCTTGTTGATAGTACCGAGTGTCGATATGGATCTGAAGTCGGATGTAGGCGAGGCCTCGACCTGCATCGTGACAGGGTTTAACGGTCCGGATCCCGCAGCGTTGGTGCTGAAGGGTATACTCACCTGCGAGAGCACCAAAGGCAGCTGGGTAGCGATCATGACTAAAATGTACCTCTGGTTCCTCCCCTGTGCAGAGCCGCTGTTATGGAGCGCGTAAACATTGTGGTGCGCTCTAAAAGACTGAACTGCGAACCTTTCAGCCATACACAGGTAGGTAGGTATGAAAGTGAACTTGAACTCGGTACGTACCTCCATTCAGAAACTCGCCGGGCTCCTACTGCCTGGCGTTGCTCTGAAGCAGGCTTACCATTGCCGATGCGGCACCAGCTGACCCGGCGACCGTCAGAGCACCTTACGTTGCTGCTTGGTTAAAGTCGTAGGTGATGCTGAAGGCCTCAGATGTGGCCAGCTCAGCGCCGGTAGTCGGACTAATAGGCTCGAGTTCGTAGACAACTGTGGTTGCGATGGTGGAGCCTGCGAGGCTGATACCCGAGTAGGCAGATAATTGGCGACTTTGGGAACGGGTGAGGTTGCTCTTAGACGTAGGTATGAGATACCGACCGGGATGAAGGCATTCAGTACCAGAGTCTGGGGGTTGTGGTGAGACATGACGGTTCCCAACAATGTGACATTGCGGAAATCATCCCTTGGGGAGAGCTCGACGGCAACCGTGACCGGGTTCTGGGCAGATGAACATTCGGCATCCGTGTCGATATTGAGTTGCAGTTGTTTGAGGGTGAAAGCCTTCTCTGCAACGATGCCGAAATACGCGTAGCGCTGAACTGAGCCAAAAGCTGCACCAAAGTTATGTAGCATGAAGACGAGGCGTCCAGGCACCATCGTGACGCCGTATCCGATCCGTCCAGGCTCCTGCGGATTGACATTGGTAGTCAGGTTGGCGTATACGCCGGGAACCGTGGCCGTACAGGCGACGTTCCTAGACAGCTCAACAGCTTTACCCAGATCGACGGTGAGATTAACATCCATTATGCCCTGAGGTATTCGTATCAGCTTCTTACCAGTGGAGGGATACGTTCAAGTTAGGTACTCTTAGGCAGGTGCTTCAGCTTATATTTATACACACCTCACCCGGTCGTTTCTATCCTTGCGCAAACTCGTTGGAAGCGTAGCATCGCCTGCGCAACAAGTGCGTCATTGCAGTTGACGGCATTCAAGAGATAGAGTTGACGGCGTGCGAGGAATAGGGTTATCGAACAAACCTTACCGGCGTATCTTCCGCGTCATTTGAAGGTTTACTCTACGCCGAAGCCTGGGGAGGTCAGGTTGAGGAAGCTCAAGAGACCCGCGGCGTTCCCTGGCGGTGGGCCAAAAAGTTAGAAAAAAAAAAGCTTCTTTGCTAGTGTTTTCTGCCCGCTTGCTCGAGCGGTGTTTTATGGCAATCCACCAACGGGGGAAGTCGCCTCATCCGACACTCGCCCAGTCCTCCTTTTCCGTCGTCACGTTGACGAAAAGATTGCTTACCAGCCAAGTTGAAAGTTTTCAGCCTGTGATCAATCCGCTAGTTAGAAAGACCGTGATACCTTTGCGACACTTCAAATGGAAACTCGGCGCAGGCCGAAGTCGACATTTAGGCTCATTTCCTGGAACTTTACGCACTCTCAGGTTTACTTCTCTTAGGGATAATCACTGTGGGGGGGGATGGGGGTAAAATGCGAGCAGGGAGGAGGGAGCAGAGTGGAGAGACAGTGAATTGCGCACCTGAGAGCGAGGGAAAAGGATACCACCCACTTATATTGCCCTTTGGGTCACGTCAGCTAAAACAAGACGCCGGATTCGTGCAGAGAAGCTACCTAGAGAAAGATTCTTCCTGGGCCATAGACTCGTGTCCGCACCGACCATCAGGCGACGTCTCATGCGGATTCATGCAAGGCAGACTGAAGTCGAGCAAGGCGGACTATAAGCACGCGGTTGAGAAATCCATCGGTCATAAGCAGATTGCTTAGCATGGAAGTACCATTGTCAGCCGCCCTTCTTTGAAACCAGCCCCCTTTCTTGACTTGAGGATTGCACAGCGGAAATGAGGTGCTGAACGAGTGATCGGACCTAGTATGGCAATGACATGACGTTATCTTACTTTCATAATCTCGCATCTGTCAGACGGTGATGTCCTAGCGGTAGTCCTAGCGGTAGTCCTAGCGGAACGAAGTCAACGAGAAAGGCTCCACCCGGAATGGGCCATGATGCGATTTTCAGGAGGGCATGAACCTGCTAGGCTTACTGAATCTATGGCCTAAGCCTTGTCAGTAAAACTTCAGACATCTCCTTGGTTTTATCAAAAGGCAAACCGACGGCAGATGTAGCTACTTCGGTGTTACTTGGAATCAGCTCTGGTTGAATGTGAAGACCCGTCTGGGTCGCCCTAGTCATCGGTTTTGCCATCTCCCTTGTGCTGGCTCTACAAGACGCCGGTAACCGAGGTCGCTGGAGCGGCTTCGAGGTCATCGGTCTACTTATCGGGGTTTTCTTCGTCGCCGTCGTGTTTTGCGTCTGGGAGTGGGACTAGGGCGAGCACGCTATGATAGTTTCCCGCGTCGTCGCTCGGCGCGACATCATTCCTTATCTAACTAAACAGCTCCCACACACTTTTAGGCGGTACATATTCCCCGATAGTCACTGGCGAGTATTCCATGTTTAACCTAGTGCATGTTAAAACCACAGCCGTAGTCAAGTGAGCGTGAACGCTTAGAGCAAGAGAAAAGCATGACGGGGAGGTTCGGCGGGTTGAAGCGAAGGGATGAGAGAAGGAGCAGAGAGAAAGTCGTAAGGGCTGTAAATCAGAAGGCATGACAGATGAACACATACCCAGATGCCTTGGGACCGCCCATCCTCAGACCTCGTTCCGTAGCCCAGATAGGAGGTGCCCTCAGTGCAATGACGTTCACCCTCAAGCCGAACTTGTAATCCGAGACACCCAGCGGCGCTCCGTTGGCTCGATCCAGGAATGTAATCAAGTCTGGGTACACGGCTAGGACCTGGTCCTCTCCTCCAGGTTGCTTCTGCACGGCGCAGAGGTTTTCGTTCTCGAACTCCACGAATAGGGACGAGGCCGCAGAGCCCGCCTCCAGGAAAGGAGTATCATCGATCGAAGCCTCCGTCAGAGGAGCGACAGTGACACTGCCTCGCGTAAAGCCCTTAGAGACGTGGCGCACTACAGACAAAATCCTTCCGGAGAATAACAGGACACCGTTGTGATCTGTAACGAGGTCCCTTGCTGGGTCTCATTTTCTGCATCGCGAGAGGGCTATGGAGCGCCCAATCGTCCACGCTAGAAGCCGACCGTTAGGCTAGGTTTGGTTTCCGTCATATACACCACAACGTCGAGTCACTCATACCATACGAGAAGCTGTTCGGAGGGAGTGTCCGAGCCTCACTCCCGCTAATGGGATTTGTGCAAATGCCAGCGAGCGAGCCGAGGTCCGTGCAGGCCGCTCGCAGCAGATCTTCTGCCTGGAATGCGTCCCTGGAGGTTTCGAGAATCTAGAATATCGGGGCGTACAGTCAATAGAAGACCTGCTCAGCAGGAGCGTCGGAGAGAGGGAAATCTACCTTTACATTGCTGGTGCCGTCTCCCACAGCAGCGGGGGTGACGCGCACGTCATTAAGACAGCGGACTGTCTGCCACAGGTACGGATAGGCTCGAGCTACACAGTCCGTGTCCAGCGTGCTCTTACCCAGTCGAGATGCCGCCAGCAGAGACTCAAAGGCGTTCATCCCACCAATCTCATTCGCAATAATGGCGTCGAAGGACGACAGCCCGGCGACCCTCAGAACCGCCCATATAGCACTAATTACCCTATTAGACAGAAGGTGAGCTATCGGTTATACAGAGATGCACTAAGGTAGTCAGGAACAGTTACTCTTCGTCACCAGGTATGCGCTCCAGGTACACAGTGGGAGATCCCTAGACTGCTGTTAGCGATGGTCTTGTGATAAGTCGTTGTCTGTAGGTAGGTACCATGAATCCACCAACGAGAACGACGCTTAGGTCCTCGATCGAGCCCTGTCTTCGCACAGTGATCTCTTTGCCCTTGCGCAGCTCCTGCTGACAGGCAATGTACGTCGGGTAGGGTTCGCCGCAGCTTCCCACACCGAGGACCCCGGTTCCAAGCTGCAAGAATTGGAGGTCAGTGTCAGATATGTACCATAGATCCCCTCGTAGGTCTGGTCTGTAGGTCTCTAAGTCAATATCCTGCGTGACCTGCTGTGCAGAGCCCTTGATAGCGCCATCCGCCCCGGGCTGCCAAGTGCTCATAACTGGGACGGTCGGCTCCGAGCTTCGGGCCCTAGGAACATGGCAGTCGCCATCGTCCGGTAACCCAAGACATTCATGTTCTGCCAAGTCTGACACAGCTCGGACCGTCAGGCGCGTGGCGCCATTCATGACATACGAGATCGGTACCACGTCGACCTCAACGACCTCAGCGGTCTCGCGAGTACCGCCTGCGGCAATGCACCGATTGATCGCCAGCCGCTTCGCTTCCTCGATCTGCTCGTCCACGGTCTTGAGTCCCGGAACCCCGATTGTGTCGACCGAGCCGCTTATTTTCCCAATCTAGAATAGTTTCTATTATAAGCTGGATTCGGACGAAGGCACTACTAGGATTTCTGTACTGGCTGGCCGGGGAGAGAACTCACCGCAGCACCGACTGCGTTGGCCACTTCATAATGCTCCGGACGGAGGAGCCTGCCCACGCCGGGGGTGTCGTCGTCTTCCGGGATGATCACGCCGCCTCCAACGAGAATCACAGTCGCATCTCCTTGCTTTGTCTTGACCAGGTCGATGGCCTCGGCGACCGCCCTCTTGATCTCTGCAAGCCCAGCTCTCTTCATCCTGTTCGGGATCATTTGTGTAGATCGATTACAGAGAACAAGATCGGTAGCCTGTCGACGATGTCCCTGTCAGTTTATATACTCACGCAGTCAGTCCATGTGGATACGGCCTATTGTGTTAGCCCACGTTAATCTAGACGGCTCGCGCCGGCTCAAGCCACATAACCCGCACCGGCGCTAAACACCCCGCGCACACACCCAGTGCACACCCAGCACACCCTCTAAGCCCCCTTCGCCACAAACAAGATGTGAATTGCTTCGACTCTAGCCGAGGGGGTAGAAAATGAACACTGATTACAGGGGGTTAAAATAAATATCAAAATCATAAGGAGTTATAAACGACCTCTAGGGACCCTTAAATAAAACCGTAATATAACTTTAACCTTATATAGCGGTTTACCTTTCCTCTTATAAGAATGTCCTTTCTAATATATAGTAGGTGCTATCTCTTCTAACTTCTTATATAAATAAATCTATATCTTATAAAAATATTAAAGGCCTATACTTTTATCTTTACTACTACCTTATTTATAGTATAAGTTTAAAACTCGATGTTGTAGCTGCCGAATTTGGCTGGCGCGAGCCTCTACTATTTTCGGTGGCCTTAACATAAAGGATACAGATCATAGCTGTGTCCTCAGTACGTCACGCTTCTCGCCGCATCTGCCTGTTAACCCCACTAATCAGTGAGTAATGTGTTGAAAGTCACGGCTTGCAGTGCACACGTAGTAATTGAGGTCAACTTGTGTTCTTCTTGATCAACTGTCTGGCAGGCCGTTTCTGGCCATTTGATGGCTTAGATGAATAGGTCTGGAACAAAGAAGAGCGCAATGGATCATCATTTTCCCGCGTTGTGGAGCAGTCCTTCCGTTTGCGCCAATTGGCTTCTTTGTCTGCCGGAAGCGCTCCATTCCATGCGTTGTGGGCCAAATGCGCCCGCATTCCTCAGGCACCCATTCCACTGCTTCCGGCCTGCGGCCTGTCACGTGACATCCTTTCCTGGGGCACAGTTCAACTTGTGCATCCAACATAATGCCACTTATTAGACTCCTAAGGTAGCTGCTACAGCTAGGTAGTATAGCAGCCTCGTCTCTTGCCACGCGGTGCCATCGCCAGGTAGGGGCCGAGGCTCACGGGTCACGTGGTGAGGGAATACTTCCATGCTGGAAGTTCATGAGCTTTATACCTTTTTCTTTCTTTCCTCATGTTCAGTATTAAGTTTAATACTACGGGTTTAATGAAGGCTTTGTCTTCGGTGACCTTAGTGTTCATAACACACCTGGATAGAACGCAGTACAGCAATTGTTATTTAAGCTAGTAATTACTAGAGATAGAAAGCTCCATTTCGCCTTAAAGCTTCATTTAACCTATATTAGAGTAAAAGTACCCAGCTGAAAGACAGGGTTCACTATTATTGTCAGGAGGTCCTTTAAGATAAAGTAGCTAAAAGCGTTAAGTTCCGTTTAAGAGGCTTACAGCAGACTCCTTAGCGCTAAAGTCCTTCATTCCCTGCAACTGTTCGCGTACGAGTCCTTACTACTCTTGAAACTAATCTCTAAGCATGCGGTGCTACTTAGATAGCCGTAGTCCATTCCTCTGAAATCATCTCTGATTCGGTCATTGACACATTCTTTAGATCATCGTAACAACGCTCCCTCTTTAATCTAACCGCTTCCGCCATCATTTTCCTTGCCTCCTCGGTGCGCTTAATGGTATGGAGAGCATACGCTAGCTGATGCATTGCGTCTTGTGTTTCCTAGTGTTTCTTTCTTATACTGCTGTTTTCATTTTGGCCTTAAATCGTCGCTTACTAGAGAGAGATTGCTTCCAATGTCTTGCCCAATTTGTGGCAAATGCCGGCTAACTTATACATTAACTATAGTGTATAGGCGTGGGTTAGGCCTAGAATAATCTTCCTTCCTTTTATAACGACTTGATAAAGCGTTTCCGTATCTTAAACTCAACCTTAATCGTTATATGTATTAATAAGGAGTAGCTTCGCCCTTAAGACCTCTCGATTTAACTCCTTTAACGTCTTTTCTAACTCCTCGATTGCCTTTTGAATGGTAGCTTTAGCTTTAGTCTAGTTTTGCTGCCTGACGTATGTTACTGCGAGATTTAAATATGATATGATAGTATCAGGGTGGGACTCGCCTAGCTTTCGCTATCGGATTTCGATAATTTTAATCTTAAGGGTTTCCGCCTCGTTAAGTTTCTCTTATATGTTTAAGGAACTTGCTAAGGAACCCATCGCTCCAACTGTTCGGAGATCGGTGTCACTAAACAGCTGCTATATTAGCCATAAGTTCCTGCGCTGAAGGTTTTCAGCCTCTTTATGCCGGCCCTGTTTAACGTAAATCATACTTAACTATACGGAAGCGTCCAGTATAACTTAGTGTATTTCACTGAGCACTTGTCGCCCATTTCGTAAGACCCTATCGTAAACTGATTCGGCTGCTTTAAAGTTGCCTCTAAGCGTGTGTATCGTTCTTAAGACATTCATACTTCTCAGCGTCGTCTCATTAAACTCGCTAAACATTTTCATGCTGGATTTTAAGCTACATATTCTAGCCTGGATGGCCATTGCTTGTTCCATTTCTCTTCCCTTCCCACTGTTTCGCAGTGCTATAACTAGTTGCTCTTTAGCACTTAGTATGCAATTATTCTGCTCCCTTAAGTCTTCCGTGCGGCGCTTATCGAGTTAAGAGGCGCACTGCTGGGCCCAGTTACAGAGCCCATTAATTGCGAAAACTTGCTTAAATGCTTTAAAGGAGTTGTTAAAGTACTCTTTGGGAATTTGAGATCTGCTTAAGCTCGTCGGAAGGCAATAATGTGTGGCAGTATCTTTCTCGTGTACTCTAAATCACTAAGGCCCCCTCGAACTGTGATTGATGCTATAAGAAGAGCTTCAGGTTTATACAGAGTCTTCTCTCTTTCGGATTGTTTAAGTATCTCTCTTAACCACTGATGGACAAGCGGATGGATTGAATATATGGTCTGACCGGCGTTTAATTGGATCAGTAAATATATTTAAAGTCGTTAGATGCCTTGTCGGAAAGGAAAACAATTCCACTCTCCGTCTTAGTCCAGTTTTAAGAGGTTTCTAAGCAGAAACTCAGACGTTATAAGGAGTTTTAAGTCTCGTAAGATGTTCTGCGGTCGGCCATGCTCCAGTTCAGCAGCTCTTCTGAATGTCTCCTTTATAATAGAGTTATTATAAAGAAACCTAAATATATTAAGCAGGTTAATCACGATTCTATCTAGCGACGGCTCGGTATTAATCTCGTTAGTACAGAGCTTCTGTAGCAAGTCTTTCATTAAGCTCCATGTCGAATAAAGTGTTCAGTTATAGCTTAACGTCCCCCGGAATTAACTGTTAGTAAAAAGCTTTTATTTATACTTTCAAAGCATTATCACGTAGTTATTTAAATGACAGAGTCCGGAGATTGCTGCTCTAGCGTTGTTAATAGCGAGGGCTATCGAATGCACCTTATTTATAATATTATTAAGCTAGGCATTTAGATTTAAGCGCTCGGGTTCGCTCAGCCCTGCAGCCTTATATAAAAGGATCTTCCTATCACCATGGGTCATCTCGCCAACCTTTGCGGACGCATGTGGGTGTGCTCGTTAAGAGAGACTCCGATTTCTCGTAGTTATTAGGATATTCCCTTTCGTGCCATTTAAAATACTCGAGTCTAAGATCTGCTCATCGTCGTCGAGGTTATCGAGAATGAAGAGCTATTCTTTCAGGATAAATAAGAGCTACTGTATAATAGAATCTACTGTGCCATTAACATAATCTCGCTAAGCAGCCGAGTCCTTTGAAATTCTACGATAACTAAGTTCGAGTGTCTCCCTATTCGTTACATTAACCTAAAATACCTTTTAAAACCCGTACGATTATAGAAGTGAGCAGTCGCTCTCTTAAATTCGAGGTAATGGTTACTTGCATGTTTGACCGGAGTTCTATAAACTTTAAATAAATTTAAGTCTTTCCAACTCCTCTTATCCCGTAAAGGATAAATTCAGGATGGGAGAGCGGATCGTCTCTCTCTTAAGGCCAAAAATATGAGGTAAGAGTCTTAAGGTAATCCTCTCATCCAGTGAAGTGAGAACTAGAATATTTAATCAGGTTATAAACTTCATCCATTCTGCTAGCTTACGTTTCTAGTCTTACCGTAATGTTAGCAGTAGCTAAAGAGGGTGACTCAGTTTCCTTAACCATTCTCCGCACGCGCTTCTCGATCAAACTACGAATCGCACCTAAAACTAGCATATATCGATTGCTCTCAGCTAAGTTAAACTTACAGATACTTCGATGGTTGGAGTGTAATATTCCAATCATCTCCTCTCTTAAGAATCTAACGGTGCTTAAGAATTTAGAAACGACCTAATAAATATATAAAAACTGGTTCTTATATAAAAGAATCTATGGATACCAGCTAAACTTACTTTAAGCCTCGACGTTAAACGTGTTTCGAAGAAGTTAATAACGTCCAGCTTCTTTACACGCGTTAAAAACTAGATGGCTAGTTTGAAAAGAACGTTAGAGTCTTTTATAAGCAATTTTATATAGTTATGGTTAGCTTAAACTCCTATCGAGGAGAGTATATTTGCTACGTAGTCCGCCAGTTTCCTTAAAGCTGAGCCGCTATGCGGAACGGCGAAGAATAAGGCAGCTTATATGCTATCTAATAGAGATTCGTACTTATCGTTTTTCTCATATACGGTAACTATGGCCTGTTTACTAATTAAGAATATGGTCCTAATAGCAATTTGCTCGAATTTCTTCTGAGGGACATCTGTACCTTCTTAAGTAGAAGACCGCCTAGGCTGTAGCAAATGAACAATAATGGCTTTATTACCCTGCTTTCTGAAAGCCTCTTCTCGTCGAGGATTCGTAGAAATGTTTTAGCTTCGTCTTTAAGATTTGTTAATGCGTTACTAATAATCTTAGCATTCCAGCTGTATAACAGGACTCGAGCCCTTAGTAACTAAAGAGGAATAAAGTCCCTTAACTAAATTTTACCATTTTTAGCTGCCTATATACGCTTCCAGTGTCTATTTAAGCCGTGTATAGCGACGATACTGTAAAGCAGATCAGTTATACTAACCAGATTATTAAAGGAAGTTAAGCAGCTAAGTGGAACTACTGATTTTAATAATATAAGACATAAAATCAGCCTAGTACTCACTTAATATTAAGTTCATTAAATTCCGTCGGCTGTATAACGAAAAAAATACTAAAACATTTATTTAGCTCTTCCAGTTTCTATCGCAAACGTATTAGTGGGAACTCGACTACTTAATAGATGTCGAACTCACTAAAGGAGCGTTAGCTGTGTGGCTTAGCTCCTTTCGGTCACCTTCCTCTATTTTATCTAGCGCGCCCCATTTCTTAAAAGATCTGAACAACCTCATCCTTAATTTTCTAATGCAAAAGATTTAATCTGAATAGCTCAGATTAATAAAAATAGTAACTCGCCCATTAAGGGATGCCTAGTTGAATTTTTAATGGTAACAATTTATAAATATAACCAGGCTTAAGTGCGTGTTATTTCTAAGCTAAAGAAAGGGAGAATCTTCATATAGCAACGCCCTCGACAGGGTGGTAGGTACACGTTGCCTTGAATTCCATTTTGTATTAGCCACTGCGGTTATGCCTGGAGTGGCTTATCCCGTTGTGTTGGTTTTTATTTCAGTGGCGCAGTCTCGGTTAGCTGGATATGGTTTGCCTCTACATTAAATGCGAGCTTGGATTGCGGACCAGTTAGCCCTGGCGAATCCTGCTCTGGGTCGAACCGCCCGAGTACACAGCTAGGCCGAACACAGGACGGCCCATTTTCCCAGACTGGCCCCTGCTCCGTCACTTAAACCTAAAGGATCAATTTATTATTATCATGTCGCCTGATGGCTTATCTCCTGAAGCGCCCGGCGAATATTTGATAGCCGCAGCACTATTTGCGACCTGCACGAAGGGCCTTCCTCTGCTGCCTGGAATCACACCGGATAGGGAAAGCCACGAGCATAGCCACGAACATTAGAAGCCATAAAAACGAACATGAAAGCAGTCGTTAGCTGCCACACAGCCCACACATTGAAGAAACTAAACAGCTCGAGAATCAATTTTCTTAACATACTCCTTTATGGTTAATATCACAAGGTATCTTCCTCCTTCAGCTTCGTGCAGTATCGTGACTATAGCTCATCCCCCGTCTCCTCCCTACGAACTCCGCGTCCTCTGTGAGATGATTCTTATTGTCAGTGCATTTAACTGGTCTGATGAGACCTATCGGTGCGATCGACTAGTTTGATGAGATGTGTACGGTATAGTGATGATGCCGAGGAAGCTGAGGCAGAGCCTGCTGTGTCTAAATGGAGCTTGTTAGATGTGGCCTTATACAGTAAGAGCACTTGGTGGAGAAGACCGCTTGTGCACTGTAATGCCTGAGGTATCCAGTTACGCACTGCATTTAGGTGGCACTGAAGATGCTAGGGGCAGGGCCCACACACGTAGAATAAACACAGCACTTTTGCACTCATCAAAGCGTCTAACAGGCCTTAAGCGTCTACTAGTACGCGCCAGTGGCCCTGTCCTAGAGTCAGACCATGCGGTCATGCGAGGCCAACGCTACCGTCTTGCCATCCGGCGAGAAGGCGGCCGTATTAACGTAACCGCTATGCGCCTTAAGCGTCCGCTCTGGCTGAAAGATAAGGAACGTCGTCGTCTAGGCCGTAAGGATGCATCTAATCAAATTGTAGATAAGGAAAGCATTTCGTAAGCTGATGCGAGTGGTAAATAAGGTGATGAATAGCATAGTAATACAAAGGAGGGTGGTTGAATTAAACTACCTACTTAAGGATCTGGCTACCCTTTATACTCTTATTATAGTGGACGAATCATATTTAGAGGGTACCTCGAGTCCCTAACCACCCCGCAGGGTAGTTAAAGATTGATCTCTGACCATGTAAGCGGCTCTTCACGTCCACCGACAATGTGTAACCGAGGGAGCTTAAAACAGCTACCTATAGGGGGCGGTAAATGATTCCACAGCATAGTCTTAGCCTTTACACCCTTTTAATTCGCTATCCCCGAGGAAATTCGGAAGTTCATTACCGTAGTATAAATCCTCTTATTATTTAAGTATCCTAATATTAAATTAATCCTCGTATAACGAACCTTAAGAGCTTATTACTATAATTTATAACCCCTTATTATTTAAATATCATCATTTAAGATAAATCCTCATACGAGGAACGTCAGAAGTTTATTATCGTTAGTTGAAGCCCTATATTATTTAAAGCCCCGCGTTATTTAAACCTTTATATTATTTTAAACCTTATATTATATGAAACCAGCTATTTAAAGAATCCTTAAGCTATATAAGGCGTCGAATTTAAGCCTTAAGATTATAAAACAAAGTTTATAAGACCTTATATATTATTAAAGTACCTAAATAATTAAATACTTTAAATATAAGTAAAGTTTATATAAGTCACCTTATAAAATTACACTACTTATAAGAGATACCTAATCTGAGCAACTTAGCTTAACACTTCTTTAAGCTTTCTTCGATGGTGTCTTTCCTTTACTTTTAATATCAGATTTACTAATAATTATTATTTAATATAACCCATCTTTAAGTGCTAGATAACCTTAATAAAGGGTAGCTAAATAGCCTGGTGAAGGCTGCCGTATGGACCTAGTAAAGGTGGTGACCTTACAGTGCAATTAATGGTGTAAAATAAAATGCCCACCTCCTTAAGAGAGGCCTAGCATTACATACTTATATACATGAGCTAAGAGTAGCTAGGCAGCTAGCGGCGAACTACCAGCTCACTGCCCGAGAATTGCTGGCGAATTCGCCATGAGGCCGTGGCTGGTGCACATGGTAAATTCCCTATAAAGTCGTGGCCCATGCCACGCTTATGCCTGATTCGTATCATTATTAGTTTATCTTCAACTGACTAAATATAGTTCTTAAAATAATCTAATTTCTATAGCTTCACTTTAGCTTCCTGTTAGATGGAGCACATGGAATTAGTAGATTATATAAGGGATTATATGACATGTAGTCTAGGATCACTCTATCTGGGCCTAGTGCTAAGGAAGTTAAGGGAGCTAGAGAAGCCGTACGCAAGTAAAGGGAGCAAGAAAGGCTATTTCAGGCTAGATTATAAGGTCTTTAAGGGTCCTTAAGAAAGTAGAGTTTTTAAAACTTTAAGTCTCTTAAATACACATATAAGTAGTAGATTAATTAATAATATAATGATTAAGCTACCTAATTATAATTAACTATAGTGCATAAATAAGCCATAACTTTTAATAGTTATAAGCCCGGTTAATAAATAACTTCTAACTACGTTAATATTACTATTAACTACTAATACCAAAAAGGGGTATATTTAATTAATTTGATTATATTAGTTGTAGTATGAAGAAGTTATTGTTAGAAGAAGGTTGTAAAGCTGTGAGCGTAGTAGAAATAACCTGCGTGCAGCCTATGGCCCGCACTGCATGCATGCTCTACATGCCTCGTAAACCCCGCGCCTTATTTAATCTACAAACCCCACACCTCAGGAAATCCCCCATTAACTGCTTATACGCGCATATAAACCTTTAACCTAAACTAATGAAAACTAATAATATAGCTAATAATGCTAATAACATAAAAATCATCCTTAAGAGCTTAAACTAATGAGAAGAGTGGAATACTTAATTCCTATCTTAAGCAGATGCAATAGGTCTATAGGTTAAAATCAACCCTAATGCCTTTCTTAAGGAGCCATTCTTAATGGCTTCCAAGCACCCTACTATAGGCGAGTACGAGAAGAAGAGAATCATCACAAACACGGGAAATCACTCCCGCGCATTAAGGGTGGTATCGATAAGTGGCACGCTTAAAAGTAGCTCTTTAATGATAAAAGAAGTAGATATAAGCAGCATTTTAACTAGTTACATTAACGAGCTTACTAACGCTAGCTGAGCCTCCTTTAATCTCGCTTAAACTATCCACAACTAAGATGTTCACGAGTATGATAATGAAGTTAAAGAGATTTAAATGCTTAAGAAATAGATACTATCAACCGTTAACTCTTACCTATTTAAAACTACGTGTAAAGCTATAATACTGATCGATACTTAATACGTAAGACTAAAGGAGTAAGTGAGAGTATCGGAAATAGTAAAGAAGAAAGACATGCGAGATAAGTATAGGGTAGCTATTAAGCCTCTCACTAAAGCGCCATGTAATATACTTTAATAAATTACGTTATAAGAGCAGACAATTAGCTTGGCTTAAGAGAAAATAATCTCTAACGCGTAAAGCTTTAATGACTGGTTTAATGACTTTGCTAAGGCAGTTAAAGGGGTAGGTTAATAAACGTAGATTTAATCATATAAGCTGGTTTATAAGGCTAAGATCGAAAACAATAATCTCACTTACTGAGAATTAAGTAATGAGTTCTCTTAAGAGGTTAAGAGTTACGTCCTTAACTTACATTAAACGATCGATAAAAGAGGAGCATTGTTAAAAAGTACGGAGTTATGGAACAAAGTGATTTATTATCCTGTCCTCCTCTTCTACTTCTTTGTGGGCAGAAGGCCGGTTTAAATGCTACTTTTAGCCTTCACATTCCTATGTGAAAATAGCTACTTCATTCTATACAACCTGATTGTTCCTACACACATCCTTTGCTCTATGGTGGGAATAAACACTATTGTTTCTACACAGATCCTTTACTCTATAGTGTACATAAACACTATTGTTCCTGCATAGCTTCTTTGCTTCATGGTGGATCCTTCAGTGGGTCTTGCGTACCTGGAACCTCCGTGCTCATGTTGGAAACTCCAGTCTTGCCCCGTACTTTTCTGACAAGCATTTAATACTATATACGCGGGAGACCTAGTAAGTAATAAAAAGAAAGAGACTTAATAGTTAATAAAAGGAAAGGGAGGAAGAAAGAGTAAAAGGAAGTACTTAAATGGAGAGAAAGCAGGGTGCTATATATATAAGTAAAAGTACCACTCTTTAATCGAGTATTATTACGTGTTCTTAAACCTTACGCCGAGCTGGTTTAAACTTAATGACCAGATGTGAAAGCTCGTTAACGTGGCTTTAAAGAAGGATAAGGACCTTAAGAAAGAAGTTAAGAAGCTTAAAAGTAAGAAGAAAGTAAATAAGAATAATGGAAAGAATAACCCGAAGGCTTTTAAGCCTGAAAGGGAGCAGTCTTAACTACTTAAGAGGATAACGTTAGTAGAGATTAAGGCGAGCTTTATAATAAAGGGATCAGCCTTTTTAATATATAATTATCCCTTAATACACTCGATAACTTTTAACTTTAATTCCACCCTCCACATCTTTAACTAAATAAGCTGCTTCCTTAACTTAAGAAGGGCTACGTTAAGCGAGTGCGTTTAAGTAAGTGATCACTAAATTCTAATCTTAAGATATAGTAAGGTGAATATATAGGTATAAACATTAATAAGTAGTATTAAAATACTGCGGCTATATAATATAGCATACTATAAGGAGATTATATATAACCTAGTTTCTTTATAAAGACTACGTTAAAGAGGTTTTTATTAAGATAATAAGTTAATGCTTACGCTTCTTAAATGATTAAATAGATCAGTCTTATATGTTTTACTTTATAAATATAACTAATTTATAATCGAGTATATCTTAAAAGACTTTAATAAAGTAGCATTCTTTACACGTAGAAATAAATTTAATATATAAATTAAAAGATAATTAAATAAAGTAAAACCACTCACTTAACACCTTCACCTTAGCCACTTAAGACTTAAAGCTCTTTAATATTTAATTAATAGTTCTTAAAGGGTGCACTTTAAAGGTAAATTAAAAGGTATCATTATAGTTAAGTGCTATACTTATACCCTTAAAAAGCTTAAACGTTAAGTGCGCTATATATTAAGAGAGCTGCGTGAGGAAGTAAGAGAGAAGCTAGCGATAAATTTCTATAACTAGTTAAAAGATAAGTAAGAGTGTAAGAGCTTAATACTAATTAACTATTAAAAGACTGGCTATTATTAAGATTTCTACTTATAAAACCGAACTTTAAAATCTATTATTATAGTGCTATAAGTGCTCTTTAAAGCGTTAAAGCATTAATATAAGATTAAAGTTAAGGTTATTAAGTGTAATAATGAAATCGTCACTATTAAACTATAGGTTAAGTAGTTTATTAAGCTTTAAAGCATTAGAATTAAGCCTTTACCTCCTTATATATAAGCATTAAATAGCGGAGCTAAATGCTTAAAGGGTATAATAAAGAATAAGGTGCGCTTAATGAGAATAAGCTTAAAACTTTTAAAGGAGCTATAAAAGGAGATTACGAAGATAATAATATATTTATTAAACTGTACTCCTCGCTATAAAACCAATTAAAAGACGCCGTTTAAATGCTTCGACTTAAAGGATAGGAAGTAACGTAAGCTAAATTAAACCTACTTTAAAATCTTTAATTATAAAGCCTTTATAATAACCATAGAAGTAATAAAGAAAGAGAACCAGTTAGAACGTGTTAAAAGTCACGGCTTACTTATACACGTTTAATTAAGGTTAAAAGTAGTGTCTTACTTGTGTTCTATTTTCTAGCTGGCTAATTTCTAGCTTACGTAATTTATATGGGAGGGAGCTTTAGAACAGCTATTCTATTAACAGATTATCATTCATCTACATTTATGGGCCTTCGGGCTAACCAGTTAATTAGACTTCTTTAGCTCTTAAGCACTCCTTATCTCCTGTGCTGAGCGCCCATTCTATGACTTCAGTAGCTTCTATAGCTTCCATGGCTTCCTGTTAGCTAGATCTACTACTTCCACGCAGTTAAGGGGTCTTCCTTTCCTAAGCGCCTCACTGCTTACTCCAGTTAATTTAATATACCCCCTTAAGTGAGCCTATAAGGCGCGCCTAAACCAGATATATAAGGCTATTCTTAATCTTCGTAGTCTTCATTAACCACAATATCTTCTGCTTCGCTAAGGACTTCTTTCCGTCACTCAGTGATCCTTTCTTTAATATTCCTTAAGTTCATTTTCTCCAGGAAGCTTTCCCATGCTCCCTTTAACAGTGCTTTAGTCATTCCATCTGCCATCATCTCGGCGCTTTTAATGTAACAGACTATAATGTCTCCGTTCTAGACTTCTTAGCATAACTAGTGGTTATAAATATTTACGTGCCATAGGTTAGTCTTAAGGGTAGTGATTTTTACGTTTACTAGCCTGATGGTTTACGCGTTATCACACTCTATTCAAATGCGTGCGTCGATTTCGACTCCTAGTTCCTTAAGCAATCTACTTATAAAGAGAGCTTCCTTTACAGCTTGTGATAGGGCCAATAGTTCAGCCTCTGTTATTAACGTTATAACTGTATCTTGCTTATTAGCTCTTTATTTAATTATCCCTCTAAATAGCTTCATTACGTAAGCTTAAGAGCTCTTTCGATTAACTGTGTTGTCGGTAAATGAAGCGTTACTAGCGACTTAGAAATCGTTTTCTCCGCCGTATTAGAGCGTTAAATACCGTGTTTCTTATAAGTATAGGAGCACCTTATTTACGGCGGCTTGGTGTTTAGGTCTAGGATTAGTTACGTAGCGGGCTAACCTTAAAACAGCGAAGGTAATGTCGGGCTATATAATTACTGCTGCGTATAATAAGGAACTTACTTTTCGTAGGTACGTAATGATGTCAGTTTTATTAGCTAAGCCTTTAAAAGGGAGGAGCTCTTCTTTAGCCATTAAGGTGCTTGCTGCCTACTTTATTTACGTTAAATTAGCGATCTTCTCGATGTAAGATAATTAGGACAGTTAAATAAGCTTCTTTTCTCTGTCTTTAAGCACGTTAATGCTTAAGAACCACTATAATTCTTTTCCTCTACTGAGCTTATATCTTTACTTCAGTTATTTAATTAGGGAGAGAGCTTTAGCTCGATCTTTCTTATGAAACGCTAAGGTTATATCGTTAACGTAAAAGAAAAGGAGTACTTTATCCTTAATAAAGTAATAGGATTTATATAATATTAATTAGAAACCGAGTTTACGTAAGGTTTAAGTAAATGATCATTGTTAAAGTAGTAGTAAGCGCCGTAAACTATATAGCGCCTTCTTAAGTTTAAATATTATTCCAGCCTTTCGATAGCTGAGAGGCATCTTTATAAACACCTTTTTATCGAGTTCTACGTTTATAAAAGCATTAACTGCGTCGTATTATAGTAGCTCGAGATCGTACCGAGCCGCGATAGCGATTAATGTTCGAAAGGATCTTCCTATTAAGGTCGCCGCGTAGCTGCTTACGTAAGGGTTGAGAAGCTATTAATTACCTTTTATAACGAGCCTCGCTTTAGCTTTATTAAACCTATTATGCTTATTAAATTTATATATATATATTTACTTACAGTTTAAGATCTTCTGTCCTTTAGCTTTTAAGTCTCTTAAGCTGATTTCCACTTAGGACTTTATATCCTTATAGCTTTATAAATGTACTTTCTCTGCTTCTTTAAATAGTCTTCTTAAAGGGTGGTTTTTAAGCTCTTTATAGCTCTTTAAAGGTGGTGGGAGGTCTTTATGGTGCAGTGACTGAGGCTTCCTTAACAACCTTTCTACGATAGCTTTTATAAAGACTTTCTGTCTTAAATCAACTACCTTTCTTACCTGGGTCCTTACGAAGAAGGCGCCTTATTAGCATTCCATGTAATGCATCTTTAGAGCAGCTAAGGTATGCTTTAACCTTAATTAGCTTATGCCTAGTTAACTCTTAGTGCTTATTTCCAGCCTTAATTAGCTTATGCCTAGCTATATTCTCTTAACATTACTGTTAAGAACCTTTAACCTTAATTAGCTTACGTTATAGCCTAATTAAAGTATCGTCTTTTCCTGTAACCTTAATTAGCTTGCGCTTAGTTAAGGTATTAAGGTTTGTTTCCCTTCTTCCTGCCTTAATTAATTCATTGCTTCTTCCTTTTCTATAAAGCGTCCTTTAAGGTTTAAAAAGGGCAGCTTCTTTAATGAGGTTATTATAGCTGCTAGTATTACTACCGGTAGTAAGGGTGGTGGAGTAAGAAGAAGCTTAAATCTAGCCTCTATATACTCTTT
The DNA here is from genome assembly GCA_033297225.1 of Diplogelasinospora grovesii. Lineage (NCBI taxonomy): Eukaryota > Fungi > Ascomycota > Sordariomycetes > Sordariales > Diplogelasinosporaceae > Diplogelasinospora > Diplogelasinospora grovesii. Next base: position 2,811 of record MU854035.1, on the reverse strand, counting down.
TAACCTTAACTATTCCTTAAAGCCTTAATTAACTACTTCTTATAGTCTAGCATCAGGATTCTTAATCGCTTCTTACGCCTTAAATTCGCTTTTTATAAAGTCCTTTAAGTCTCTTACTTCTTAAAAATCTTCCTTTAACGGTTAAACTTACTTATCTTAGTTTTCTTACTCTCCATTCTATTAAAGCCATTTAGCTAAGGCTTTTAAATCGACTTACCGAATATCATCTCGTATTTTCTAAAGGTTCTCATTAAAGAAGCTTTTCTTATCGATAATCATGTCTCTTATAACCACGACTTTATTAAGCGCTAAGTTCTAAATACGGTAAACATTCGTCGAATTATAGCCGATTAGATAGCTAATCTAAGCCTTAAGATTCATACGTTATTTATAGTTTTCCCGCTTTATAGCTTCCGTGGTGAGGGTGTAAGCTTTGCAGCTAAATGTTTATAGGTGAGCTTAAAATAGCTTTCTTTACTTCTTATCCTTTAAGTAAAAGCTTTCGAATAGAGTTTTCTATCCATTCTTATATCTTAACGTACGGTTTAACAGATATACCACAGTTCTTAATATCTCCCTTTAAAGTTAGCTTAAGAGCTTTACTCCTACTCTTATTAAGCGTATCTTATCTATTACTATACCCCTTAAGCATTTAACGTCGCTATTTAACGCTTACGTATAAAGAGGTAAAAGCTCGATTTTAATGCTTTAAAGCTTAATAAAGTATTTCACTTTAAGTTTAATAGTGACCATTTTATTATCACATTTAATAACTTTAACCTTAATCTCATATTAACGTTCTAGTAAGCTTAATAGGATTTTTAGCGCGGTAATAATTAATGCCGCGGTTTAGTCTTTTAAGTAAAAGTCTTATATATAGCTAGTTATGCGACATGTTATTAGCATTTAGTTAAAATAGCTTTCTTAATCTTCTTCGTAGTCGTAGAAATCGATCGCTAGTCTTTCTCCTGCTTCCTCGCGTAGCTCCTTAAGGTAATGCCTTATCTGACGCTTCATTTTTCCTTATGCGTAAGCGTTACATTCTTCCATTATAATGCCTTTAATTCGCACCCCTTAAGAACTATTAACAAGGTGCTCGAGAGCTCCTAGACCTGGGTGACTGAGACGGAGGTGCTATCTAAGCGCATCTGCTCTTACAGGCCTTCTCTTAGTCCATGTGTTAAATTAGTTCCTGCATGCGTAAAAGGTCGCTCTGTTAACGTCTTTTAAGATGTACTCTCTTTCAGTGGTCTTCTCCCTCGCTCTTATTATCTTATCGTTAACTATTATGGAAGGAGCCTTTTCCCACCTTGGGTTTGATCTTGTTGTTTATAGTGAGCAGTTACTTATTAACTGCGTTAATGAGTTCGCGGTAGTTAAGAGTGCCTCTTTCGATCTTTATGCGGTGTATTATGTTGAAAGCCTGGATCTAATACTTTTACTTTAGGTCTGATCCTTTAATCGCCTTTTTAAAGTCGTTAAACTAGTCTTCCGTGCTCTGGACTTTAGGCATAACATTTAGCCTTGCCTTACAGAATGCTTGCTCCCATTTTAAAATCCATTTACTCATATCGCGAGGTAGCTTCGTGAGCGGTTTGACCGCTTATTAATAGTTGCTTCGAGTAAACTTCCTTTTTTCTACTTCCGTCCTTCCTACTTAAAGCTTTAGGCTGTTATACTATTCTTTAATGCTAGTTTCGGTAAGACATGAGGTTTTAACGAGATGTGAGCTGATTGTTAACGTAACCTAGTTCTTAAGGGCTTTGATCCTATCGGTCTCTTTGTCGTAGTCGGCTTAGTCTTATTTATAAAGCGAGAGCGCCACTTAGTAGTTTGCTCGTCCTTCGGGTGAGAGCTCTATAATGTTCTGTGGTTCGTTCGGTGGTCTGAGTTCCTTCCTCTTTTCATATGCGCCTACCTGTGGTCTCTGAGGCTTGGTGAGGAATTCCTCTTAGTCATAGGTTTTGGGATTGATCTTGAGGAGGTAACGGGGAATCGTAGGAACCGTCTCAGGGGACCGTAGGTCCTAAAAAGTGGAGCCGGCAGAATGACAAAAATCATTTCCAAAGTACCTTTTTATACCTAAATGACCCACTTTCCAATGCAGCTAACATCGCTAACGCTCTACGCATATAAAAGCGACCACAAGTTGAAGCAATTCACAACGTAATATATAGGCAACAGCAGTAGAAGGCGCACGCGGGCCAATTCGTCGATTTCTGCAATAAAAGCAATTTTCAGTCACGTGAAAATCACGTGCAGTAGATCTATCTATACGGTATACACATATACAGTGACTGACATCACTCTAGAGAGCTTAACAGTCACTCCGACGGCTTAGGGAGCCGCTCAGCACGCGTGGGCTTAGTCACGCCCATAAGGCGCTCCCTAAGACTCGCCGTCGTTAGCTTGGCTATCTTATTCTTAGAACCTCGAGGGCGCCCACAAGGTCGCTTCGACGGCTACACCGAGGTAGGAGTGGAGGTTGGCTCTGACTCTGGCTCTCTCTCTAGCTCTAACTCTCCCTCTGACTCGAAGATGAAGTTATCTTCGGCTTCCGCCCTCTCTTTAGCTTCCGCCCTCTCTTCAGCTTCAGCCCTCTCTTCAGCTTCAGCCCTAGCCCTCTCGTCCCTCTCATCTTCAGCCGTGAGATCGACCCCCTTAAACGCCGAGTAGATTCGGCGGGCCGAGGGCATGATGCCTAATAACTGCGGACCTTGTTGGAAGTCACGGCTTGCAGTGCACACGTAGTAATTGAGGTCAACTTGTGTTCTTCTTGATCAACTGTCTGGCAGGCCGTTTCTGGCCGTT
>MU854034.1:0-30807 GCA_033297225.1 Diplogelasinospora grovesii | reverse complement strand
CTCAATACGGCTTCAATATATACACGTTATAAGTGGTAGGCGAATGGAAGTAACCGAGATAGACTATACCGAGGTAGCCGAGGTATCCGACAAAAACTGCCGCTCTCCAGATTGATGCCAAGACATTGGAGTAGGCACACGCCGCCACATTAACGCCAAATACAGCTACAGAGGAATTGTAGCCGGGGCGCACAAGCAAGCGTCGCTGTATGTTTCCATCTTGGATGATCACTCTTCTGATGTAGTCTGCCGGATGCACCGTCTCTCCATCTTGGATGACCACTCTTTTGATGTAGTCTGCCCGATGCCGCGGCGTGGTCTTGAACCACTGGAGCATAGTTTCATAGCCCGCCCAGATGCAACTTCTCGACTCATCAAACTGCTGCAGGGACAGGTCGCCATCGGTTGACTGACAATGCGCACCTCCGATGGACTGACCATCTAGTTTCGATGGCCAGATGATGTCGTTTGTTCCGGCCAAGTGGAAGGTGCTGCCTCCCGCTGACCAGTCGCTGTAGGTCTTTGGGATGAGCAGCAGCGCCGTTGAGAGGCCGGCCACTAGGGCAAGGACGCTGCAGGTTACGATGAGAAAAGAGAGGAAACATCTCTTCTTCTTCTTCCACCAATCGCTGCCGCCGATGGCATTCCAGAAACCGGGCGATATAAGCAAGGTACCGTTGGCGAATAGCGTTTTGGCCGTCACGATGCCTAGAGGCAAGCCGTTCGAGCCAGAGAGGAGTTCGTCCCGCAAGACATCCATCAGGATGGTTGCCAACGAGGCGACAATCAACGTTTCCTGGACCCTAGGCATTAGTCCCGCCCGTGCAGACGTCAGGCTTTCCTGGAGAGATTTTATGGGGGGCCAAACACCTACCTCGAGCTTGGCGGCGAGCTGGAGAGCCCAACGATCAAAGGCCTGCCAATAACCATCATTGTAGCCCTGAAACTCTGCTCCGATAAAGTAAGTTTGGAGATTCAGCGCCACAAGGATAGCACCCACAGCAATGGGGACGAAGTGGATGGCACATTTCCACAACGCTCGCCAGATGCTCTTGCGATGGATGATGACCTTGGGTACTTCCACCTCGGAGCCAAAGCACCACCGGATCAGCCGTGCAACCAGCGCATAGAGAGTGCCGGGCGCTTGCGCTTTTGCGTGGCTCGTCTCTTGGTCGCAGCCTGAGCCGGCAGGCAGCGGCTGGAGAAGAGGTTGGACTGATTCCAAGGAAGACTTTTTGGCGAGCTGTCTATTAGCTGTTGCAGCACGCTTCATACTCCCGGCTTGGTTCGGGTTCGCTGCTTGACGGGCTGGAGCCATGCTTTCCGCCAATCTGGGGCCAGCACGAATGGTCGGAATATGAGGTAGTGGGATCATAGATGAGGCAGCGAGCGCCAATTAAAACGACGGGCCGCCCAGGTCAGTACTGGTCCGTGCAGGCGGCATGTCAAGTCGGTGTGCAGGGTGGCAGGCTTAGAAAAATGCGGACTCGTAGAATAGAGCTGCTGCCCCACCAAAATTGACACCTGGAACTGAAGGTGCGATTGACTGAACAACCACCAGCACGCTCATAAGAGCTCTCAAAATTGAGGGAAAATTACACTCAATACTTCTAGCATGCATACTATCCCAGCGTTGTTTGCCTAGCTTTTGGACTTGTGGTCTTGCTAAAAGTGAAGCTCGAACTCCTGAAAGATTGCGAGTCCGCTCCTCTTTTGGTCAAGGAGGCATGCACGCTTTCGTTCTGGCTTAACAACGCTGTTATTTACTGTTACTTATTGACTTCAACATTCGGTCTCGTCACTATGAATCCCGAATCCATATCTTCTTCATACCGACTCCCGGACGCTTCTTGATTTTGGACCCCTAAAGGTCTTGTTCTTAATGTCAATTGCTGCGATGTAAAGGCTGACCTGTTAGTGAACCCCGACTTGGTCTTTTCACAGCCAGCGGCATTGTCCGAGAAGTGGGGCACTCGCTTGTGGAGGGTGGAGTTGTGCCAGTCCTCTTGAGGCTTAGTTGTTTGTGGGGCAAATAAATTCAGCGCGTTCTGCCACGTCGTTTTTGACTGTCTGGGTTCCGCTTTTCTCCCTAGCACATGCCTGTGTACTTCTTAGGCAGATGCAACGGCTGTCTTCGTGCCCCGTTTGCCCTCGTCGACCAGCTACGTGACATGTTGTGGCCGCGGTCGCACGTCCTCCGTCGATTCCGAGTTCCATACATCGCCTTCGCCGTCCTCGCCTGGTCCATCCTCGACGCCCTGCTTGTCCGACACCGCCTGGATCTCGCAGCCCGAGAACACCGAACCGTACCTGCCGTCCGCGAACCCGTTCGTATCTATATTGCCAGCCTGCACTGGAACAACGAGGTCATTCTTCGCGACTTTTGGAATGACGGCGTGGTGGCCCTCGCCCGGGCTTTCGGCCCGGAAAATGTTTACGTGAACATACAAGAGAGCGGCAGCTGGGACAACTCCAAGGGCGCTCTGCGCCAGCTGGCTGCCTCGCTGAACGCAATCGGGGTGGCAAACGAGATCAGATTGGACGAGACTACGCACGCAGACGAGATGACGATCCCACCTCCCGAGGCTGGCAATGGCTGGATTCCCACGGCTCGTGGCCGGTTAGAGCTCCGCAGAATCCCTTACCTCGCGCGGCTGCGCAACAGGTCTCTGGACCCGCTACGGGAGATGGCTCGGAACGGCACTGTCTTTGACTACGTACTATTTCTAAATGATGTCTATTTCAGCGTAGGTTCTTCCCCACCCTCCCCGCTTCCCCACACCCCAAACCAGGTGCCTTGACCTCTTGAAAAGCCCCACGCCAGGCACAGGGGTTTTGGCAATATCAGCGTATCCTCCCATTGTGTCCTGGCAGGCTGATGACCAACCCCAGGTTCCTGATGTATATAACTTGCTCCACACGAACGGCGGTGACTATGCTGCAGCCTGTTCGCTGGATTTCAGCAAGCCGCCAAAATACTACGATACCTTTGCCCTGCGGGATGCCGAGGGCCACGAGCATGCCATGCAAACCTGGCCGTACTTCCGGTCGTCACGATCTAGAGATGCTCTAAAAAGGAGTCAACCTGTTCCAGTTTCCAGCTGTTGGAATGGCATGGGTGAGTTATTTAATTTGTTTTTTTCATTCTTTCCTCTCCTCCCACCCCCCTCCCAATGCCATTCTCATCACCTGTCAACCTGTATACGAGGCGTTTTCTCCGCTCCTGTGCTGCCTTTTCTGACTCCTCCCGGTTAGTCTTTATGCCTGCAGCTGCTTTTTACGGTGAAGAAGGCCTAGCCTTCCGGGGCATTGATGATTCTCTTGCCGAGTTTCACGTCGAAGGCTCGGAATGCTGCCTGATCCACGCAGACAATCCTGCGTCCTATACGCTTGGTGTATACCTAAATCCCAATGTCCGCGTTGGGTACAATAGCAGAGCCTACCAATTGGTTCATCCTGACGGCCCTTGGCTAGGCTACCTAGAAATCTGGAGCGGGCTCTGGAAGAACAGGTTCTACAGGTGGTTCACCACAGTGTGGATCAAAGAGTGGGTGGTCCGGAACAGGCAGAGCAAATGGGAGCATCAGCAGGCCGGCCGCCAAGAAAAGGGCACGTTTTGCCTGATCAACGAGATGCAAGTTCTGCTAGCCAACGGTTGGGCCCATGTATAGGAAGTTTGAAGCTGTTTGAGACCGTTTTGCATATCGCTGGGAGTTGGATTACTCCACAAGGGACTATCCAAAATAGCTCGAATGTAAAAACGACAACAAGAAAGAACACACAAAAGAACCCAACCAATGAGCTTGGAGCTCAGCTGATGGGTAAAACTGGCTTGTCTTGTCTAAGATCTAGGGTCCGAAGAAAACTACCTACATACCTATGTATGTATGTACATACATGTCAGGAAGGCCCGTCGTGTGCCTTCCTATTTTCACCGACGTTTTCGGCAGCGGCTTTCAGCTTCGTCTCATAATGTCCATGCCCATACCTGAGCCAGCTATAAAGATCATGCATCGAATTCAAAGGTCAGTGGTTGTGCGGCAAACGACTCTTTATTTGTTTGGTTTTTGGTCAATCCCAAGCCGATCTTCACGATGCCAGTGATCTCTGAACTGACTCTGCGTGACACCAAATGCAGTGTGTTGCCAGTATCAGTTTCCTGTCTAGGTAGACAAACACAATGACCCTGACGTTATCCAGAAGAGACTGTTCTGCCCGTTTCCTGTCTCAGCTGTCGATTCCGTCTCTTCCATTCATCGCAGTTGGTCACCCCAATTTGAACTAACGTTTCCAACTCCTCACGTTCCGTAGGCCGTAACTTACCTCTATGCTCTCTATTCGGTTCCGGCCTTCTTGAACATGGTATGATGCTACCCCCACACATAACCTATTAGCATATCTTCATTTCATGTTCATTCTCCCCCCAACCATCACTTCCCCAGTTCTCGTGCATGTTTTTTCTTCCTTTGTGAGGGGGGGACTTACAGCATCATGAACCCCACCGAACCGCTCCAAGTCCTTGAACTTGTCCGCGATCCCACCGGCCCCACCGGCACCCGCATGCGCGGCGGTGATCTTCTCGAGGGACTCCCACCCGGAGGCCGACACGAAGACCTTGGCCTTGCCGCCGATCTTGGGGTGGTGCTCGATCTCGTTGGTCGCCCACCCGTGCGTGCCGATGACGAACCCGGCCGGCATGTTCCCCCTGAGCAAGTCCAGGACGCCCTCGAACGCGGTCTCGAACTCCGCCTTATCGGTCGCCGCGGGCAGGAAGATGGCGGTCATCTGCACCACCGGCGCGGAGGCGACCTTGTCAAAGGGCTTGTCGAAGAGGATGGTGTTGTGGTACGGGTGCACGGCCGGGTCGGACGTGTCGATCACCTGCTTGATCAGGTCTTTGGATTTGGCGTGCAGCGGGGAGGACTGGCTGGTTGTGTAGGATGCTTCCGAGTCCCAGACTAACAAGACAAAACATGGTGTTAGTGGGTTGCGCAAAGGCGGGGGGATTACGCTGTATACTGTTAATGTAGACAGGGAGTGGAAAGGAGAAAAAAGATGGAGAAGAAGGGGGGAGGGACGGAGGGAAAAAAACAGGGGATTAGAAAGAGACGGAGCGAACGGTAGGGGATAGGAAGAGATAAAGGGGGAAAGAAGAAGGGGGAAACGAAGGGTACAAGTGTTTAAGAATAGCGGGTGGTAAAGGGAGTTAACAAGAGGATAGAAAAGGGGGATTGGAAAGAGGGAAATTAAAGTGTAGACGAGAGGAAGATAAAGGAAGGAAAGAGGACGAACGGGGGGAAAGGAGGGGAAACTAAAAAGGGAGAAAGGGAACAGCTAACGGGGGAGAAAAAGGAGAAAAAAAGGGAAAACAAAAGGGGGGGGAAGACGGGACGAAGGGGGAGTTAAACGGGAAGATAATGAAGGGGGACAGACCATTCACAACCTCGACAGACGACGGCTTCTCAATCGGCAGGCCGTGCCAGCTGCTCAGCAGGCCGGGCTGCGCGAGCATCTCCGGGCCCAAAGCCTTCAGAGCAGCGGTTGCTTCATGGTCTTTGGCGTCTGCCTTGAGGGGCATCCAGGCGATTTCGGTGACTTCTGGCATCTTGGAAGACTTGATCTGAACGCTTCGGGTGGTTTTTGTTGGTTGTCTGTCTGAACCGTTTATCGAGGCTGGTGTTGGTTTTGAGCAGGTTGGTGTGAACGGGGGGACAGCTGGTTCTTTATACAAGAGCGTGGTATTCTACCTCCGGCGGTGTAAGGTTCGCGCATGACAATCGCATGTTCCGAGGCTCGTTGCAGTACGTGGCCTCCGCAAGAACCTCTCACACCATCTCAAATAATGGAGAAGTTGATGACACCCCAAGTCTATTGCTTCAATCAGGTCGCATTTCATGTATGTTTGACATGTTAGGCATCACTGGAAGGCCGCTTGTGGAAGCTCGGCCGATGCTCAGATGCCCGAGATGGGGAATGTCGGTGTCGCTCGGAACCCCGAAGTCCGTGTCCGATGCGACATCCCAGGCCGATACTATGGTTCGAAACATTAAGCATTATGCCGGTGTTTTGAGGCGGGTTCCGATTTGACGGTGCCCTTCCGCCGGAGCGGGGCCGATTATGGCTGTTGTTCCGTCACATGGGTGGGTATGCGGGCCCAGTGGAGGGTTTAAGCGAGAAAGGGGACCAGACCTTGATTAGCTTATCCTGAAACATAATACCCCGCATACTGCACTCGAACCCCTATTTCCTCATGCTGAAACTCGGGCTCGCCGAGGTAAGAATAGCATGCGCACCTAAACTCTATAAAGTAAACTTGAAGTGAGGGGCTGACATATGAAATTCATTCGCACTCTATGTAAGACGTGCTCTCTACCATTCTATGCATGGTAATTATATACAAACGCCGATACTGCTATGTCTTCCGACACCAGCTAATTATCCCGTCAAACGCCATTTATGCAAAACAGACTTGAACTCCAACTCATGCTTCTAGCATAAAAGTTTACCCTTATTCAATAGCAGACGCAACAGCCGCAGACCCGTGCAGCACAGGGTTGACCCGGTCATCCCACTCGAATTGAAACTCATCGCCCAGCTCCTTGCGGCACGCCGCCTTGACTGCCTCCAGCACATTCGGGAAGACGCCAAAGTTGGCCGGGTTCTCCTCGTCGTTCTCCCCGCCCTGGAACACACCCGTCCGGACGAGGCACGTGTTCCAGCCGTACATGTTTCCACCGACGATGTCCGAGGCCGGGTTGTCACCGACCATGTAGATGTTCTCGGGGATTCTCTCCTCGCCGTGGAGGTCAGCCATCCACGACGCAAGAACCTCATCGGCGTACTTGTAGGTGGCCAGCTCGGGCTTGCCGTAGACCACACGCTCGAGATCAACCCCGGTGAGAGCCTTGTACATGGCCTCTAGGCCAATGCGGAACGCACCCTGCGACATGCGCGGGATGGGGTGCTCGGTAGGGCAGAGCATGTCGCCCTGGGAGAAGTAGATGGGGATTCTCTGTGACACCGGGTCCTTGGCAAGTGTGCCCAGGCGGCCGTTCTCAGACCGCAGAAGGTCGACAATGATCTGCATATCCGTCGCGTAGTCGCGAGAGTCGGAAAAGACCATGATGGCGTCAATATTGCACCTGGCAAAGTCCCGTGGCCGCGACGTCGCCTTCTCCTCTTCAGTGAAGACGCGGTACGGAGCGATAGACGGATCCCAGGCGACAATGTCGTTTGGCACGATGATGTCCTTGAAGCCGTACTGCTCTGCCACCTCGCGGCAGCGGTAGCCCTCCCCGCCGACAACCAGGACGGTGTTGTAGTACTCGGCCAATGCCCGCATGGGGGTATGTGACTGGATGAACTGCTCTGTCGAGACGGGGTTCTGCAGAATCTTGGACAGCTGCTCAGTCCGGGCCACTTCAGGCTTGCCGGAGCCGTTGGTCAGGAAGATGTGGGGGATCTTGATGCCCAGCTGGTTGTCGCCGTTCAGCATGTCCAGCACGCGCTTGCCCTCGGGGATGAGGCGGTCGCCGTGCACCAGGACACCGTCAATGTCAAAGGCGAAAGCCATGTTCTTGGCTGCCTTGGCCATGTCGGGGTGGACGGACTGCACCTGGGAGGCGAGGATGTCGCGGGTTGGCTGGATGGGGGGCATCCCCGGGCGGACTGGCCTGCCATCTTCGGCCGGGTATGCTACCGAGCTGAGTCTCGACTGTCGCTTGCTTCGCGGGATCGGCAGGGAAGCGCCGAAGGAGTTGCGGGAGACGCGGCGTTCCTTTATCGACGGGGAAGCTGACAGGCTGTGCATGTACTGCGCTGCGTGGGCATCGGGGGACCGCAGGGCGGGAACCTCAATGGCGTTGTGCGTCGGTGTCCGAGGCGGCACATCGAGGGCGCTGCTCTTGCTGTCGGTCTTGTACGTGGCATACTGGGTAGAGATCGGTGAGTCCTTGGTGGGAGAGTCGGGTGGTGTGTTCAGCGCTGCCACGCCAAAGTCTGCGTCGTCGTAGCTAACCATCGTGGATGAAGTGGGCAGAATAACTGGAATTCAAGCAGAAAACAGCTTTGTAAGGAGTGAGAAACACGAGCTGTTGCTCTGATGAGTAGAGGTGGGTATGGTGATGAGGTTAGACGTTTGTGTTCGAGTTAGAAAGTTACGAAACCCCTTATATATCTTCAGACACCGAGACCGAGACTGAGGTTCCAGAAGACCGAACGTACGACCGAGCTTATCTCTCCACTCGCCGAGCTTGACCTCTACCCGAAACACAGTCGCCCACTCAGGACTCTGGGCTTCATTTCATTCCATCCATCCAGTGTCGCTGACTTGGAGTCGTGCTCCACGATGACGATGGCGACCGATAAGAAATGTGCAGTCACCGCCCCACAGGGGTCCCACAGGGGTCCCACGGGTGCTGTATCATCTTGTTCACCGCGATAAAGAATCGGATTTCGCAATTGTCGATCTTCGACAGCACTCAATTTTCCAATCTCTTTTTGTTTGAATGCATGGAAAGAGTGGGAATCGGTGGATATTTGAAGGGTTCTACGTGGATTTCATGTGGTCCATGTGGATCGGTTTAGAGCATCGAAACCTGTCGCAGCGCCCATTGCAGCCTTATTGATGGGGCGATGTCGTCACAGACGTTCGATAACGCTGCGGGCTTTTGGGGCTCTTTATTGTGAAGGATGGGTTGGTGGGGGTCAGAAATAGTGTGGAGTCGTTTCGCCTCACCGACGACACACCGGCGCGGCGAATGAAACCTGGAAACGGCGAAACGGTGGGCACAGGGGTCCCGGTGCGGGATCTCTCGCTGGAAATCATGGTGTGTTGGCCATGATTCACCGTTCCTGGCACGTTCCTGGCACGTTCCTGTCGATCGGTACCTATCCGCTCGGAGATCCTGTCCTGACCGCTAAAGCCCTAAAACCCGGCTGCCGTCTTGGTGCCGTACAAGACTGGAAAAACTGAGTCACGCTGGAGTGCTGCCGCGGAAAATCATGCCGTGCAAACGTCACACCGTGGTGTCGCAATGGTGAATGCGGCTCGCCGCTTCCCCCCCTGCGTCATTCTGTGGACCCGAGAAAATCTCTCGAAATTCGGAGCTGATGCTTGGCTTGCAGAGGAGACCAACGGACCCAATGAATTTGCACCACGAAGGCAATCGTTCCGCGTTTCGAGCAAGATGGTATCAATGCAGAATTTTCGTCGTGGCGATCAGGTTATCGCGGCTGCAGAATTAAGAACCCGGCCAGGCGTGAGGTTAGGACCCTGATTTTTTTCTCCTGACCCTTAATTATCCTTATCTGACACTTGATACCCCTCAACACATTCACCTTTTGCACTCATCCGATAATTGCAATCACCACGTGTTTTTCACAGAGTTTCAGAAGAGTCCAAAATCATGGCAGCATCAACGACATACACGCTCAACAACGGCGCCAAGATACCCGCCGTCGGCTTCGGCACCTTTGCGAACGAGGGCGCAGAGGGCGAGACGTACAAGGCAGTCACGAAGGCGCTCGAGGTGGGCTACCGCCATCTCGACTGCGCGTGGTTCTACCTCAACGAGGACGAGGTGGGCGACGCGCTGCACGACTTCCTCGCCAAGACCCCCTCCGTCAAGCGGGAGGACGTGTTCCTCTGCACAAAGGTGTGGAACCACCTGCACGAGCCCGAGGACGTCAAATGGAGCCTGCAGAATTCCTGCTCCAAGCTGCGGGTGGATTACGTCGATCTGTTCCTGGTGCACTGGCCTATCGCAGCCGAGAAGGAGGACCGAGAGACGCCCAAGATCGGATCGGACGGCAAGTATGTCATCAACAAGGCCCTGACCGAGAACCCCGAGCCGACTTGGCGGGCCATGGAGGACCTCTGCGAGGCGGGCCTGGCGCGGTCCATCGGCGTCTCCAACTGGACGATACCGGGACTGGAGCAGCTGCTCGGGTTTGCGCGCATCAAGCCCGTCGTCAACCAGGTCGAGATCCACCCTTTCTTGCCAAACACCGAATTGGTGAACTTCTGCCAAAAGAACGGCATCATCCCCGCAGCATATTCACCTCTGGGCTCCCAGAACCAGGTGCCGTCTACAGGTGAGACGGTCCGGGAGAACGCTCAGCTGAATGAGGTCGCGAAGCGCAGCGGCCACAATCTAGCTCAGGTTCTGCTGGCCTGGGGCTTGAGGAGGGGTTATGTCGTGCTGCCCAAGAGCTCGACGCCGAGCCGCATCGAGAGCAACTTCCAGATACCCCAGCTCAGTGAGGAGGACTTCAAGGCCGTTGAGGAGGTGGCCAAGGGCAGGCATGTGCGGTTTGTCAACATGAAGGACACGTTTGGCTATGATGTCTGGCCGGAGGAGTCACAATAGGCGGCTGCATTCTTGTTTAGAGGGGTACGCCATTTGGATAACGGTGTCATTGTTTGGGGGGGATAGAGCGACACATAGAGCGATATATTGGTTAGAAGTTTCTTGGGCTTAGCTTCTTTTCCTTTGCAATATCTAGATACCTTACGCTTTTGGTTCAGACTCAGATAGCGCAAAACGAAATGACTCTGTTTCCTCATATCTGTCCTCTGTACGACCTTGCAATCAGTGCAAAAGCAGCCAAGCATTGCGGCTCACACCATCACACCCTCTCGGACTCTTGTCGTATTCCAGAAGGTAATGGGCGAGCCGATTGCCGAAAAGTACGATATCCAACCCTACCATATGTCACCTTGTCAAATTAGCCAGCAACAGACGCGGCATGTCTTGTAAGTGCCTTGGCCAACCGGCATTCTGCCCGGTAAAAAATTGTCTGCGATAGATCATACAAATCTGGGGTGCATTGTATAATGACGGAGATATTGTGTGGGGTAAGGGGTCTTTGGGGAACTGCCGCTAAGCGAGAGAAAACTCCCCGATTCATTGTGTCAATGTTACCCACAGGGTAATATCGTGAGAAAGCTTGTAAAAGCAAGTGCCGAGCATGCACTTAGTCATAGTGACCCGATTGGATGGTTGTACCTGTTGTGCCGACACCGTCATGACCACAGCTGTTCCTGTCTGGAGAAAAGTGAGCGGCATCTAGATGACTGTCATATCGAGCATCATATGGGGTCGGTAGTACTTTTGTTGGTTGTCATGCAGGCTTGGGCAGAGTGAAATACTTCAGCTATGCCCGGGAAGTCTGGCAAACTCGTATCCGGTCAGGGAGGCTTGGCTCCGCAGACCCGTGTTCTGGTTCGGCGAAAACATGCCTGCCTCTGTGTTGGCGTCCGCAGTGACTGCGGTATCGCGCGATGAGAAGACAACAGAGATATCACCGATGTAAGATCCGTTTTCGGGCGGATACCATTCAGAAGCAGAACCGGTTGTTGCCACGAAGACTAACGGGTGGACAGACAGCTCACCCCTGCCGCCGAAGTGATCAACCATCCGGCCTTTCCGACCTGTGTCTGGGATCTGGAACCCACGGACGATAATATCGTCCAGGTCGCCCATGGCCGAAGATGCGGACCGCTCAGGATCCATTACCAAATCCACGGTGACGGTCCGATCAGGGTGCTTGTGGGTGTCTCAAATGACCTTCCATCAACCTTCGTCTGCTCACCTCTGTAGTTGATATGTGGCATCGCCGCACGGCACACAGCTTGGCAGCGCCAAACTCTGTATTTCGGCCATGAGCGCGCGGACAAATATTCTGTCTTGGTCGCAGATAACCGAGGAGCGGGGGACTCGGACAAACCGTGGTGGTACAGCACTTCGGAAATGGCCACGGATCTGGTAGACGTCATGAACCACGTTGGCTGGACGCATCGGCGCCAAATCCATGTCGTAGGGCTCAGTCTCGGCGGGATGATTGCGCAGGAGCTTGGGCTGCTCATCCCTGAACGCATCTCAACTTTGAACTTGATCCACACAGCGGCACGGATCGAGTCTTCCTTCACCGACAACATGGTCGACTATCTGCGCGTGTTGAAGCCCAAGACGCTAGACCAGACGCTCCAGGCTTCGGCGCTCGCCATGTTCAACAATGACTGGCTTGTGCAACCCGACGACTGCAGCATTCCGCAAAAGGGCACACCAAAGGTCAAGTTCCCTCCGACCGAAAAGGCAGATGGAGAATACCTCATGTTCGAGACCAACTACCAGCGCTACGCTGCCCAGGAAATCAGCAAGCAGCGGATGCCGGGGTACAGTGATGCCGATAAATGGGCTATTCTCGGGCATTTCATCGCTTGCGGCTTCCACTCCAAGAGCGATGCGCAACTTCGGCAAATTGCAGAGAAGGTGGGGGGGGAGAGAATACTAGTGTTGCATACCAAAGACGACATGATGATTCCTTCCCGATACGGTCAGAGGCTGATTGACGTGATGCGCCCGGGTATGGCGTTGATGATGGGTGGCTCTGGACATGTACCCAAGCTCGAAAAGGCGAAGTGGTTCAATGAGTTGTTGGAGAAAAGCTTCGCGAAGGGAGAGGAACTGACCAGACAGGGGAAGGTTTGAACGCCGCTTCAATGCGGTCTCGAACAGTGTGAAAGGTATTGATAATGACAGCGTATTTTTGGAAGCTACATAATCACAGCGACTTCATAAGCTCACAACCTTGGAATAGCATCTCAAGGTGAGAGAAAGAATCGGATCCGAATCGTGATGAGCCCCGCCTGGCCGAAAAGGCTGCGAGCCGTTAACACGCCCACGTGGGGTGAAGCGACTGCCGTTTTTGGCGCGATGTTGCGGTGGAGAAGCGTTGCGCTAGGCTAAACCGTGCGTTTGTCCCTGTCAAGGCAAATGACGCTGTCGGGTGCAGGAGGGCGAAAATGTGGGTCATCAAGATGCGCCTTCCTCACAGGTCAATGGGGGGACTGAATTTGCTTCTTTGTGTCCGCCTCAGGACAAAACCTCTTGGCAAATATGACTGCTGCTGCAGGCGGATATGCCCCTCCTCACCACCATACGTCAGTCGCCGGCGTACCTCTACCTAAAGACATATTGCCTCTGCGCGCTTGTCACACTCTTTCAAGCTACTCCCGTATCTTCGCGCTTGCCCCAGATCGAAGAGAGTCTCCATCTCAACGGGTTCAGGGTGGCCAGAGCACAATTGGGCCAGCGCAGTAGCGTGGTCAAAAGTCGTCGTGAGATCAGCAAAGAGAGAAGGAATGCTTCTTCTAGGGAGTTCAAGATAACAACTCAAGAGCCAGCGACCCCCTCTCAGTCGGAGTCTCGCGCCAGGGTCATCCTTCGAAGATGGCTACAGAGGGCTGTGGATCTGTCTCAGGTCAAGAAGCAATTGCGGCGGGACAACGAGGATCGCAAAACCTATCCAGAAACTGAGTGGGATGCAACTGTCCGCCGCTCCTCTGCCCTGCATCCGAAAGAGACGGCTTTCATCGAGCTAAGACAGCAAAAGATCTCATCACATGGCGCCAATTCTCTGCACAGTTTTCTTGGCTTGCCAGAGGGCGAGAAAGTTGACCCTCGTGATGTCCCCTTGATCGCTCTTGGCGGGTCTGGCGGGGGATACAGAGCCATGTATGGCTTCACGGCCTTCATATCTGGCTGCAAAGAGCTTGGCCTCTGGGACTGCATCACGTGGGCGGCTGGAGTCAGCGGCAGCTGCTGGACGTTGGCTCACTACTATACGATTGCCTACCACGACGCCTCGGATCTTGCCCGACACTACCTAGCCGTAGCGAAGGAGCCGGCTCACCCACTCAGCATACGTGCCCTTAACACCGTGGCAAGAAGCAGCAGGGGAGTCTACTTTCTGATCGGTCCACTAGTACGAAAGGCTCAGAGCGGCATCATTGGGCTGGGCATCATGGATCTGTATGCGACGCTGACGACGACGTACCAACTTTTGTCTCGGGAGCAGCCGGGAAGAACGAGACTGAGCAGAGCTACTTTCCAGTTCTCCAAGGTCTGGACCCGCTCGGGGATTGAGAAAGCGGAGGAGCCCATGCCTTTTCTAACAGCCGTGCGAAAGGCTCCCAGGGGTTCAAGGGGAGTGGAACCGCACGAGGACTCGTCCGCTAGTAAAGGAGAGCCTCCCAAGCGAGCCTTGACACAGCATCAAACAAACACCCTGCACATGGCTCCCACGCATGAAGATAGCAGTTTGGATAGTCCTTTCGCAAAGGGCTTCTTCCAGTGGTTTGAGATCTCGCCGCTCGAGGTAGGCAGCCCCGATGCGCAAGGCTACATACCGACATGGTCGTGGGGACGCTCTTTCGTGTCCGGTCGCTCTGTTGGCCGACCTCCCGAGCAGCATCTTTCGCTGCTTCTGGGACAGTGCACTAGCGCACCGGCAGGTCCGCTGACGGGATACATCTCTGCTCTCTTGGCGTCGCTGCCTAAAGGGACTATGATGTCTCGCATATTGCTCCTGCTCAACAACTTTGCGCGGATGAAAAGATGGGAGGGGCTGTGGGGCAATCCCATCAGGGCAGGTCATGATCCGAATCCCTTCTACGGCGTCAATACCCGGTCTTCACCAGACAACCCAACAGAGAAATGGGAGCTCCAGGGCCGAACCAGACTTATGGACAGCGGCATGTCCAATAATCTACCCAATCATATCCTGGCCCGGCCTGAGCGCGGAGCTGACATTATCATTGCCTTCGACGCTTCGTCGGATGTCCAGAAGGGGTCAGCCATTCGACGAATTCAGAACTTTGCTGACGACTGTCATATCGCTGACTTGGAGGACGTTAGCGCAGAGTTCCACTTACCTCAGCCTCGTTTCTCTGACAGTGCGGAGAAAAAAGCAGAGTTAGAGTCAAAGTTCTTGCATCAGTACGTTCGTGTGTTTCGAGGCAGACGGGAACATAACGGACGGGAGCTGTACGTTGTGTACTGTCCCCTCCTACCCAACGCCGTTAATCCAGACTTTAATCCTTCGGTAAGTGTGCATTTTCACTTAACAGCAGTTCTACAGCTGTATGTAGACTGACAGTGTGCGACGACAGACAGCTTCGTTTTCCAATTCATACAACCTTGTCTGGACACCCGAGCAAATCAGAATGCTGTTCGCCACCTCCGAAGCTAACCTCACGTGCTACGCTATCGGGACGATCAGGCAGGTTGTCAGGCAGGTCTATCTTGCGAAGAAAGCACAAAGAAAAGCATCTATTTTGTCATCCACGGGCCCGAACGAGGAGCAGTTGAGCACGAGCGGTGGTGCTGGCAGCGGTTTGTCATTATCTACATGAGGGTTTTCCGGCAATAGTTTCATGATGAAGGAGGAAGATCAGGGTGTGACGCTGTGTGTGGTTCTACAGGTGATACGGGGGGCCGGCGGTCGATAGACTTTTGAAGACGACTGGCCTCTTAATAAAAGGCTGGAGAGCGTTTTAATATACATGTCATTGAAGCAAAGCATCTGCCGATCATGAGCTGTAAATGTACATGTTCTCTAGTCTGGCTTCGTGGGTTTGTCACGAACTCACACAGTAATTATTACCTGATTGCGTCATGGTCCTGCAAAAATACAAAATGCAGTAACTGAAGCGAACTACGGATACTGTGTAATATCATGTATTAGTTGCTATCATCAACATCGCGATCGTGAGACGAGGCTGCACAGTACCAGTGCACTGCACGACTGCTAAGTCAAGGGTATTCTTAGTGGGGAGAGCGGGCAATGGTAATGGCAATGAATGAAGCTGCGATTTATTAAAATGTCACACTATGTACTGAGCCGTTAAAATGCAGGCAGTGAGATGAGAACATCAGGTAAAAATGAACATTAAGACAAAATAAACAAGACTAAAAAGAAGTGCGGGGGAAAAAATAGGGGAGACTGAGGATGCATGGACGAGCTGGGAATCGAACCCAGGACCTTTCGCATACACTTGGGGGGTGCAGGTATGCTAAGCGAACGCTCTACCAACTGAGCCACACGCCCTTGCTTGATTGTTGTTTTTGTTGTCACCGTAATCCCGCACAGGTTGGCAAGCAAAAAGAAGGTGGCGATTGATAGTTGATTGGTTGTGATGGGTGCAATTCAGCCCGCGCGCGCCGAAGTCCAAGCACATTTGACTGGCCAGAAGAGGAAGACGAAGAAGAAGAAGCAGGAGGTAAGGTGAGGTGAACCCCGCACCGGTTGTCAGGTTCCCGAAGCACCCGACCTGTGTGCTGCGCCTGCTGCTGCTGCTGCTGCGACACCTCAATTGCCTGATATGGCCAAACGTCATAGATGGTGCTCCTGACACATGATCGGTGCGGGGCAAGCTGTACACCTCACACCTATGGGATGTCCGAACGTCCGGACGGCTTCCATTTAAACGTCCTTTCAAAACCGGCCCCTTGATTCACACTTGTTTCCAATCACCTGCCTTCAAGCCATATCAATAATATGCTAATGGGTATGTGGTGAGGATGGCAACGAAAACAACCAACCCCTGGGGCGCCGCCTCCATCGTCCATTCGTATGACCGGGGGGACCACGCCGCACCTCCGCACATCCGCCACCTCCCCCTCAGCGCCTCATTGTTCGACGTGGGCATATTCCGCGACACCCTCTTGCCGTCTGTCGCTCTCCACTCCAGCCTGTCAGCCGTTGCGTACGCCGTCGGTCGCTACACCGATCGCGTGGAGACCAAGGACTGGCTGTGGCCCGGAGCGCAGATCGTCAACGCGTGGTGGTCCTCTGTCGGGCGGCGCGTCGTCCTCGACGGGGTCCCCCTCGGCGGCGTCGTCGCCACCCTCTCCCGACCAGAGCGTCTGCTCCTGACCGGGGTGACGCTCTGGGGCGGACGGTTGCTCTACCGTCTCGTCTCGCGCTCTGTCCGTCGTGGCGGCAAGGACGATCCGAGATATGCCGCCGCGAAGAAGGACCCCAACTTCTGGAATTCCGCCCTGCTCAAGGTGTACATCCCCGAGGCGCTACTCCAGACGATCATCGCGCTGCCCTTCACCGCGCCGTTCAGACACCAGGGCGCCGTGCTCCCGGGGGGATATCATCCCCTGCTGCAGGCGATCGCGGTAGGGGTGTTTAGCACTGGCTTTGCGCTCGAGGTGCTGGCGGATTGGCAGCTGGATAAGCACAACCGGACCCAAGCGGGGAGCATGTGTCGTGAGGGTGTGTGGTCGCTCGTGCGACATCCCAAGTAAGTAACACGTAATACATACTCAACACAGATAAAAAAAAGAGAGTGATAGGGGAAATGCTGACGGAGAAAAAAAAGTTACCTGGGAGATGCACTCGTCCACCTCTCCTTCCCCATCCTGCTGTACGCCAGCGACATGCTCGCGCCGATTGAGATCCTCGGTCCCGTGGCGAACTATTACTTTTTGAAGTATATTGGCGGCGCCAAGCAGGCGGACGCCGACCAGGAAGAAAGGTATGCAAAGGAGGATGTCGCGAAAAAGGTGGACTACGACGAGTATAAGAAGGAGAGAAATGCTTTCTGGCCGGATGCCGGGCAGATTGCGAACAAGTGGACTTGGATCGTGCTTGGGTTCGGTGTTGCTGGGGCTGTTGTTGAGAGGGCTGTGAATGAGATGTTTTAGTGAGGTATGGGTTGGGAAACATTTTGCAGTCTTTCAACACTGAGATATGAAATTTTTTTTTTCGGGGATGGAGGAACGATTGTACACAAGAAAGAAGCGGAAACGTATATTGTCACTGACTGAATGTTGCTGTCACTTGGAGCTGCTACGTTAATAGGAAACTGTATGAAATGATATAAACCACCTGATTTCCATAAAAGTTAAAACTTAGGTACTCATTTCAACGTACATTTTCCTACAAGTTCACGTCCTAACAACTCTACTTCAACCCCCCCTCCTCATACCCGGTCTGACAAAGCGGTCCGTTCTGCGTCGGCAGCCCGTCAGCCGTAATCACCGCCCAGGCTTCACTCCCCGGGGTGGTCGGCGCCCAAAACAACCCCCATGGATCTCTAGCCTTCTTGATCTGCACCAGTCTGGCGTAGTTGCTCCCGAAAAAACTCTCCTGCCAGTTTGGCTCCAGCACATCCGCTTCGTTGATATACGATCCCCCTGTCGGCGTAGCCGCTCGTATGATGTCCATGTATTTGTTCAGTCGGGCATGTCCATCCTTGACAGCCTGCGGCGCGACACCGTTGATTGACCTAAAACTGTAGTCGAAAATATCCGCATGCATCAACGCACTCCTCCAGGCGGGGTTGATAGCTGTGATGTTGCCCGGAAATCCAGCAATAGTATAGTTCGGCGAATGGTTGATGCCGTGGAAGGTGTATCCCGCCTCGACCGTGGTCCGGATGGCGGCAAATGTGTTGTTGTATATCGTCTCATTGTCCCAGTTCGCGCGGGGGAAGAGCCGTGACGCGAAGTAGACGTTTCCTGGACTATCTCCCGCTCCGGTTCTAGCGGCTGCCGAGAAAGAAGGCGTGCTGTCTGGCAGCCTATTGACCACGGGTATACCGGCCTTGTTGAGTGCGGCAAACAGGGGTGCGACGAGCGTCTGGACCTCCCTGGGCGACATGCTGGGCATCTCGAACGTCGTGGTAAATGTGAAAATCCCGTTGTTGCCGATTTTGGTGACGTAGCTGTACAGCGTACCCCCGGCATCAGTGACCACCGGGGCGAAATACTGGTATAAGCGTACGCCCTCCCAAAAGACTCTGGTGCTGTTCACCACGACTGGTGCGCTCCCACGTCCGCCGAAAGCCCCTGGGCGGGAAGCGTTGCTGCGAGGGAATCCTGGGAACGTCCAGTTGCTGGTGGGCAAAATACTGGAATTCATGCCCGGAAGACTGAAATTGCCAGGGAAAGGGAAGGACAAGTTGCCCGGGAACGAAAAGTTCAGCCCCCTGGCAGACCCGACCGAGAAGGCCAGCGGGAGACTGGTGACTTGTGTCAGCGGATGTACCTTTACAATGGCGGACGTCAAAACGCCAAAGGTGCCTAATCCAACATCAGCGGCCCGAGCCCCATTACAGCTGTTTCATGTGTCTGGAGACTTACTGCCGCCACCACCAAGCATGGCAAAGAACAGGTCCGCGTTCTGGTAGGGCGAGACAGACCGGTACTGCCCGTCTGCGGTAACCACTTGGAACGACAGCACGCTGTCCGACCCCAGCCCGTAGTACGAGCTCAGAGAGTTGTGTCCCCCGCCGGCAGACCATCCCCCGTAAGCACCGACCGTATCGCCACCCGGCACAACCATGGTCATGTTGTACGTCGCCATGTGGTTCCACAGCTCCCACGCCTCTATCCCCGCGCTGACTTTCGCCACGCGCCCTTTGTAATAGTTGCCGACGGCGGCGGCATATTCGGGGATATACTCGAAATCCTTCAGGAAATGCGTCCAGATGCTGAGTGCCCCGGCGCCGGTGGAGCGGCCTGCAAAGTCATGTCCCGAGTTCCTAACCGCCCTGTATCAGTCACTGTCATTTTGAGTTAACCTCCCCCCCAATCCCCCATTTTTGAGTTTGAGTCTTACTTGATAACAAGTCTCAGGTTCCTGTTCCTGGCAAAGTTAATCCCCATCTGGATGTGTCTAACCCGCGTGGCATTGACCACGTAAACAGGATACCCCCCCTGCGTGCAGTTCCCCGTTGGGAAGGGGGATGCCACGCATGTGTTTCCCTCGGGCCAGTCTGTCAGGATAGTCACCGGATCGTCCGAGTAGAACCTTGTGAAGCTGGCGTTCGTCAACAGAAACGCGCACTTGGCGGGATCGTAGTGCGGTGATGATCCGGGGTAGCACGCTGCTCCAGGGGGCACCGGCTTAAGCAAGACGCCGCCGCCGCCAAGGGTGCGGTTGAACTTGTCCCATTCTTCGGTCGTCGGCCACCCGACAGCACCGGGGCCGACTTTGCATTTTGGACCGGTGGTGTACGTGTCGTTGGCGCCTGCATCATCCCCAAATGCAATGTCGGGATAGGTGAGAGTTTCATTGCGGGTTAGTTGCGCTTCTTCCCAGGGGAAGTTTGTGCAATGCACCAGAGACGCGGCGAGAGAGACAAACGAGAGAAGGTTGAATCGGAGCATGTTCACCACGCCACGCCAAAAAGATAAAGACACCAGAAGCTCGCTGGGCAGAAGCAGACTACAGGTATCAGAAAGAGAAACAGATACTACCCGGGAAAAGGAAGAATATACCAGCAAGGGGGGGTTATCTCATATATATGTATGTATGTGTGCCAACATCATCAGCCGCCTGAGGTCGGCTCTTACGGCTCGCGATAGATGAAAACATGATGCGCGGGCTTAGATCCCACAGCGGAGCTCCACGCAAGCTTTCTCCAACGTAAACGCCAAAAGTTCAGCCAACGCAATTGAGATAAGCACTGATCCAGACCACCGGAATGCAGGAACTATATGGGAATGATAACAGAGAAGGTCATTTCTTGTGAAACACATACTGAGAAAAGAAAATCATATCCGTGTTACATGAGATTGCAAGACATCCCGTGCCCATGCACATGGCCTGACACACATTCAGCCAGATGCAGAGAGATAAAAAGTTCCGAGTCCGATGACCAGTCCCGAGATAACGAAGCTGTGGGGAAGCCGGCATTGGCTAAATCCCCTTGCAGATATTGCGGCTCGCGGTACGGTGAGAGGAAAAATGTCCGATTCCCATCTAGCCGGGTTCCTTGAATCCTTCTGGAATGCCGCATGCAGGACCGGGACGGGTAAATTGGTGTTGGGCCGGCTCCTGTTGGTTGTCGGCAATGCCAAGAAAAAATCTCGACCTCGTGGGGGTTCCGGAGGAAAATCTGGAGAGTCGTGGGATTGACGTGGGAGGATGGTAATAGTGCAATATTCGTTACTTAGTGCATCGAAGACGCAAGATATTTCTCAACTCAAACTAAACGGGATATCAAGGTGAGCAGTGAAGATGACTGCATCATCTGATGCTAGCCTGACTTGCCAACAGACTCCCGACCACTGTAAATGACAGAATCGGCGAGATGATGTAGGAGATCTGTATCCCGTCAGCGTCACTCCCTCAACTCCGAAAGCAATGTGACTGGCCTACCGTAAGTAGCTTGGCAATATTAGCCTCCTCCTCCTCCTCACCCTGACTGACCTGCACCAAGCTGATAAGCTTCATCGCGCTGGGGCCAGTCGGCATGAGCATCATGGCGAACCACAGCATTGGGTCGTCCGTGCCCAGGAAATCGGTTTTTGACGCAAAGGCATATATGACGCCAATAGAAGCCACAGGCCATAGAATGAAACGGACAATCAAGATGTAGCTCAATGTGCCCCACGGAAGCTTGACCCAACTCTCGTGGTTTCGTCTTGCGTCCCGCATCGACGTGAATAGCGAAACACCAGCAATGACAACCGGTAGCGGCACAAACAAATTGCCAATATTCTTGAGTGACGCAGTCAACCAGGCAGTAAAGATGCCTCCGTCCTGTGTGTCGTTGAAGAAGGCCCGTTGTAACGCGGGAACCAGCCCAATAACCACTCCAACGATGGCGCCCAGCAACGGTGCGTTGAAGAAGTCCGAGATGAACAGCAACCACCACTTCGCCCTCGGACCAAGCTTCACCCAGTGGTGTTTGGGAACCACCGGCGCCCTTCTATTGTCATGTGAGACCGTCCTCCTTGCTCCAACACCCGGGCTAACCGCGATAGAACGGCTTCTTGTGGAGGGGAAGAAGCCGTTGGACGTGCTGAACGGATCCGCGAACCGAACCATCGAGCTCCCGGGATTCAGCAACCCAGTTCCCTCGTTCGGTTCCCTGCCAATTCCTTCCACGCCGTGCCCCCCCTCATCCTCATCCTTGTGTTCAGGTTCCGGAGGATGCTCCGAATCAATCAGCCTCGGGCCCACCGCAAACGTAAGACAGCTCGAGACCGTCGCAAACACCAGAAAATACGACTTTGCCCGCTCAATAGCGTCTTTGGTCGTTTCATCCCCCACCATCAAACTGCTCAAGATCCCCGTCTCATCGAGCGCGGTAACCAAGAGTAGCGGGTAGGAGGTGGTGTTGTTGAACATAACAGCCACCGTAACCCAGTCCGGCATTTTCAACACCAGGTGCCCGAATATCCCAATCAGAAAGGATATAAAATGGCAGATGAGCGCCCACGCAAAGATGATGGCGTACCGACGCGCCGAGCCGGAATGTAATTCGCTGCCGATCTTGGTGATCAGCAGAGCGGGTAAAAACATGCGCACGCATATCTTGGAAATCGCCTTGGTGCTGCTGTGGTCCAGCAGGTTGAGCCATGCTGCTATACCACCGTACGAAATGACCAGCAGCACCGAAAGGCTGGCCTGGATGGCGGCGAGGAAGGACTCGAGAAGTCCGGCTGGCGCCATTTCCTCCCAAGTCCGGAGGACTTGTATTGCGCGCGTTGAGATTGAGCGCGTATTATTTTTTTTTATTCAGCTGCGGTGCATCGTACCGCAAGATTGGTTGATATTGCCAAGGAGTGGAGATGCGGTCGCCAAGAACGACCAATGTATGTAAAACACAGCGCTGTAAATTGTAATTGATGAGAGTCTCAGGCGAACGTTTGCACGCGAAAACAAAAAGCCAAGACGGACAGTGCGGGAAGCTGCCATTGCACGGTCGGCGAACCGGATTCGGGATGGGAATGTTGCGGGAAATGGTGCTTGCGCCAGATGATGTCATCCCAGCTAGAGGCCCCGATTTTCAGCGTGGTAACGCGGCGTTACTGTACTGAATCAGCGGAAGGGCTATTTCCACCCGGTGGATACCAACCGACAATTTCAATGGTATATTTTTAAAAGTCAAAACTGCCGCGTAAGTAAGCACGGTAAGGTATCCAGAATTTCGAAAGCAGCTGAGATTATCGTGCGTAAAAGGCAAGGCAACAAGCTGCACCTTTCCGGGCCTGAAGTAAACTGGGTTTACGCTGATAATTGCGCGTGCAGTAGCCTGCCTTTTTACTGCGCGTACATGTACCTTAACTCTGAGCAAGCAGGGGTGGCTGAATCGTGCCATGATTAGGTGCATCCTAGTGAGGTATCCACTTATTAACGTTGATGCCTTCCCCGGGTGAAAATAGCCCTTCCGCTGAATCAGGGCCTTGATTGCACTACATACCAACCATATTCTTCACCAATCTGTTAACATGTTCTGTTCGATACGGATGAATGCGCCCGATGGACGTTTATAGGGGCCAGGCTCGCAAAAAAGAGGGTGGCGAGCGAGAAGAATCTCGAGCACTTGCAGCGTCTCGCTGTGGAAGATCCTGTGAGGGTCATAGTCGACCGCCTTGTCGAGGAGGACAGCGTCAGACGCGAATTTGACCTTGGTGACGGCGCCAGGTTTGAGAACCACCCGCATGCCTTGGACGACGACTCGGCCGAGGTCCAGGCAAGCCTTGCAAGAAACCGGCCGCCGAAGACTCCCGCTCAAGCTCGACTCAACCTGTACCAACAGCGACCAAACCAAATATGTGTCTATAAACACAACGACCAGGGCTTAGAGGAACAGCCTGATAGCATTGCGTAGTACGTATCCACCGCCAGACCCCCAAAGGGGAGGATGCAACTAATAGCACCGTGCAGTATCATCGAGTACAAGGCGCCGCACAAGCTCACCTTGCCGCAGCTCCGCGTGGGCCTTCGCCCGATGGACATTTACAAGGAGGTCGTCAATCAGGCCACGGTCCCGCCTGATCAAGACCTGGAGGGCCTGTTTGCGTACCACGCAGATCGACTAGTGGCAGCTGCCGTTACGCAGACATTCCACTACATCGTGGAGGCGGGTCTTGACTACAGTTGCCTGACAACAGGGGAAGGCATTGTGTTCCTTTATCTCGACTGGGGCAGCAATCCCGTCACACTCTACGGCCACCTCGCCTCGCCCGCCTCGGAGGTGCAGGCACACGCGCAAAACGTGGCCTCCTGCGCCGCCGCCGGCCAGGTTCTCGCCTTTACCCTCATGGCCCTTAGCCAAATGCGAGAGCATAGTCAGCAGGAGCGCGAACGTGTGGTCAAAAGCCTGAAAACGTGGGCAGTGGACTGGGAGCAAATTCTGCTCGACATCCCGTCCACCGCCCGCAAGGCACCCCCGGATTCGGCTGGCTATCGTGCCACTACGTATTCGGGTGTGGACCGGACGCCATATAACCTGCGCGAGAGGAAGAACCGGAAGAAGAAGGAGAAGACACCGGCGGCCGAGATGGACGACTTTGGCCATGGCAATAGCCGCACCCCTGAGCCATCCGACGACGACGATGACGACGACGGCAACCAGCCGGGCGCCCAGCAGCCAGAGACACCATGCCCGATCGAGCCTCGGAACCGTGGTCGTGGTCGAGGTCAAGGCCGAGGTCAAGGCGCTGCTGTCGCCACCGACGCCCATCACTCCTACTGCACGCAGAGATGCCTCTTGGGACTGGTTCGAGGGGGCTTGCTCGATGAGCGGTGCCCGAATGTCGCTCTCCACCGGCCGAGCCCCAGCTATACACGCCATCCCATCGACCACGCCACGTTCCTGCGGCTTCTCCGCCAGCAGTTCCAGCAGACACTCGACGACGGCTTGGCCCGGCTCGGTAAGGGAGGGGCCCGCGGCGTTCTGTTCCGCGTCACGCTGCTCACGCACGGCTATACGTTTGTCGGCAAAGGTACGGTGTGCGCGCCTTTGTGTCGGACCTTGAGCACGAGGCGGCCGTATACCGCCGGCTTGCAGCCGGTACAGGGGCGTCTGCGTGCCCGTCTTCCCTTGGCGCCATCGACTTGCGCGACCTCGGGCGCACCTACTACTAACGGCCTCAAAATCCAAATCATCTACATGATGCTCCTTGCCTGGGTGCGGCACCGCCATGGCCATGGACGGCGACGACAAGCCCCCTGGTCGACGCCCCCTCCACCAGGCTGCTGCCGGCGCCGCCGCGGACTTTCCGGGATCCCCTTGGTGACGCTGCGGCCAATTCTCAAAGGATAAGGCCGCACGCGCCGCCGCCTGGGGATAAGGAAGCTGACGGCAGTGCCAAGGCCATGATACGCCAAACAGAAACAGGGCTTTTAGCATCATCGTCGGCTCCTAGCACGTTCACGGCGGAGGATATGGCGATGGCGAGCAAATGTTCACGTTTGTACCAGGCGCAACAAGGCTAATTAATCCTAGGCGCAACGCCCATAATACTGCACCAAGGGCCAGGGTCCCGTCTGCCCGATCCTCAGTCTTATAGATTTTAATGTTCTACTAATGGGGAGTGCTTTGGTTGGCGAATATTCCATGTGTGGCCCGGATGTATTTGGGGGCGACGGCACGACGTATTGAAAAAGCAACGGGGGGGGGGGATTTTTTTGCAATTGTGGCAACAATTCCCTGGGACACAGCCAAAGCACAACCCGCGCGGGGGGCTTCTTCTCTCACGCGAAAGGGGGGATGGGATTGGGGACTCCTTCCAGGCAAAAGCTGATTCTCAGAGAAGTACCTGTATTACTACCACTCATCTGCTCTAGTCATTCTTCGGCCCGCACTAGTTTTACCCTACCTGTAGACTGTAGTCTAGCTAGCGATTAATTAGATCCAATGACATACGGCTTCTCGTTCTTCAGTATCAGCCCCGGTTTCCGACCGGCCAGGTCAAGCACCATCTCGGCAAAGTAGCTGTTCGCCCAGGCGAACCACGGGCGGGTGTAGTCGCTGGCGTTGGAGATGTGTATGCTCTCGTGGACGAGGCCCAGGCCGTCCGTGTTGTTGACGATGAGAGACAGCCGCTGCAGGATCTCGTCGTCGTCGTCGGACCCGAAAATGCCAGAGATCTGCGACATGGGCCAGGGGTACGTCGCGTTTACGTGCGGGCCACTTTTCTCTCTCTCTCCCCATATCAGCTCAACCAACCACCTCTTCATATCCGGGGTTCCTTCTGAGTGTTGTTGGTGGGCGCTTACCCGATCCCACTGAACTGCTTCCCCACCGCATAGTACGGGTTCCGCCTCGAAAACATGGCCGCTTTCGTCCTGACATACGTCGGGTCCGTCCTGTTGAGAAAGCCCAGATACGGGAGGGACACCAGGCTCGGCACGTTGGCGTCGTCCATGATGTACTGCCCGCCGTAGCCATTCGTCTCGTACGCGAAGATGCTGCCGCCGCCGTCGTCGTCCGTCGTGATGACCGTATGCCGAAAGATGGCGTCCCGGATGGTCTGCGAGTACGCGGCGGCTGTGCCGGCCACGTCCGGGAGGGTCCCGATCGCGGTGAGCATGGCGGCGAGGTTGGACAGCTCGACGGACATCATGGCGTTGGCGGGCGTTATGTAGTCTGCTCTGGCAGTGATTAGGAAGAAGAGATGAAAGCGGTAGTAGTAGCAGTACTAGTAGGCAGAGAGGGAAACACACGACGTACTGAAAACGCAGAGGTCGTCAGACGGGCGATGGCTGCTGCCCACCAGGCCATTCGCCGCCTTGGGCTCCCCGTTGCCGCCGTTCACCACGGCGGGGGACAGGCTTTCGCCGGCGACGCCGGTCCAGTTGTAGTAGCTCACGAATTCCCAGTCTTCTTCTTCGTCGTCTGACCACGACCCTCGCGACTGGTCGCGGAGGACGGTCAGGATCTGCGTGATTGCCGCCCGCCCTATACGTATATATATTACCCCATTCGGCGGTTAGCGCGGACACTGTTGGGAACTGGAATACGGAGAGAGAGATGTGAGAGTGGCTGACTGACAGTTGTCGTTGATGAATGACGAGTCACGAGTGTTTTCGTAATAGGATCGCGAGATCTTCAAGAAGCCTGCCAGTGAGTCTAACTCGAACTGCTTCTGTCAGCAAAAGATTTTTTTTTATTTTACATTCCTTTCTGCTGCGTTAAAGATAAAGACAAAAGAAAAAAAAGGGCACTGATCTCACCTTGCACTCGAAAACCGTCTGGTTGTCGACTGGCCTGAGTAGTAAGGCGCATATATTATCACTGTTAGTCAGAGAGAAAAAAAAAATGCATGCAACCCACCGCGTTTGTTGATATGGTATGGTGAGTCTTACGGATTGACTATGACATTGGTCGCCCAGTCCTTTAATAATAAACTCGCGTCAGCAAACAAACAACGCCGCGTCCCTACTAAATAATTTAGAGCACCGGTGTATTGGTGTTTTGCCAGAGTGCCAAGCAAGCCAAAAAAAAAAAAGGGGGGGGGGGGGGGACTGACATTAACGGTGGGTGCAAGTCCGCTCTCGGGCGGAGGCTGGAAGGAGCCTACAACAAAACATACATCACATGTAAATCAGACGAAAAGATAAGAAAGAAAGAAAAAGAAATTCCCGGGGGTGAGCTAACCGCAGTATGGATACTGCGCAATGTACCGCGCCTCGGTGTTGATAACCGCTTTGACGAGCGCTTTCAAGTCCGCGTCGTAGGGGAGGAGCTTGTACAGGTGCGCAAACTGGTTGCCGGTGTCGCGAAGCCATTGGGCACTAATTCAACGTATTATTATTACGTTCGAGCTTTGAGTCCCGCTCTCAGTTCCCAACACACCACCACCACACCACCAAATTGGTGGGGGGGGGGGGGGGGGTACTTAGTTTCTAAAGAACGAACGTACGTAATGTCCTAGACCGATGTTTTACAGTTGTCAGCAATAAGCATCATGGTAAAATAAATAAACAAACCCGAGGCCACGAAACCTGCGCGCCGCCGCCGCGACTCGATGTGACAAGGTATGTAGTAATAATAATATTAATTACTTACTCCCGTAATGATAAAAGCAAGGTTGAGAGTCGGATCAAAGTACTTGACTGTGGTGTCGAGCGTCGAGGGGAAAGTGTTGGCAAACAGCCTCGCGAGGTCTGGATCTTTCAGGTTCGCCTCCATGTAGCTGATAACTCGCTATACATGTAACAAAGAGTGCATCTATCATTAGCATTGACCTCATAGTTACTCACACACTTTTTCTCGTGTGTGTGTGAAGGTGAGGTCAAGACATGCCTCAACTACAGAGCTGTTAAACGTCCTGCACTCCGGACTGGGCCTCATGTCCGGCAGCCCCAGCGGCCCGTCAGAGAGCGGGCCATGAGGCGTCTGCGCGTATGTGGTGTAGTCCGGGCAGGTGGGTGGTGTTCGGTTTTGTGGGGTGTAGTCTCTCCAGGATCCTGCAGCCCACACGGTAATAGGGACGAGGCCGCCGCTTATTAACAGCAATAGGCATCGGGATACGTGCGACATGGCCATTGTGTCCGGGGAACACGATGGGCGGGCGTTCTTGTTGTTGTTGTTGGATTGTCAAGATGGAACAAATTTTCAGACGTTGTGGTGGGCGAAGAAATAAAAACATTGGGTGCCCGCATCTCCTCTTATGATGAAATTGCGCGGGGCCAATTGGCCGGATACAGGAGTGCTGTCGTGTAATTGCAACGCACCGGCGAGGGAAGCGGGGAAAGAGGAGTGACGCGACGGGAACATCTCACGCCGAGCGATCGGCGCGGGGAGAGTGGTAATTGGTCTATAGTCTTACATACAAGCTCGACAGGGTACGGTATTACTAGTGGCAATTCTGCGATGGGGACATGTCACAATCACTGTTGAAGAAGTCCTCGAGCGTGCCTTGGGCAAAACGTGAAGACGATCATCGTCCACTTTCTCCGTGGCCTCGTGAACCTTTGACGTCGAAGCTTGTGACCGATGCCCAAGTTGTGGCCGGCTCCGCGGACGGCCCAGGACAGGTCGGGGTTCTGCGCCGCAGACGCAGTGGACGGCGCTCCCGTCGGCGAGGACGAGCCGAGCCGAGACCAAGTTGTCGGCAGCGAAGCCGTGCCGTCCTTGCAGCAAGCTGTGTCCGCCGCCGAGTAAGGGGTCCGACGACCGATTCGCATTCCCAGGGTCCGGTGACTGAAAGTATAGACCATGCTATTATTCAGTTAGCGCTCGTCTCTCGTAGTCTCGGCCAGCGTAGACGGACCGGTCCGGCCAGTCTGGGCCCCTGCTCAACTTAAAAGGTGGGATTTTTGCTCATTTACTGCTGTATCCGTAAATGCTATGTAATCATACATAACCCCAACCCTGAACAATAAATTTTACAGTATTCCCACAGTACTCGCACAGTATCTGAAGATTTGAAGCGACAGGGATTAAATGCGCTACTGCGGTACATTGACTAGCGCGTCCTGGCGCAGAAGTATCTTGGCAGCAAAATCCACGGTTTTTGCTGATGTGCCGGTATGGCCGATCTGGGCACAAACAGAGATCGCGCAACCTCGTATTGCATCACGCCCCCGCCCACCCACGGTCGCGGTATTGCCGTCTTTGTTCACCTTTGTGTCGTTCATCCCGCGCATATTGATCTGGATGCCGCAACGCAAGCGGCCCAACGTCGTCGGCCAACCGTGGGCCCCTGTGACGGCGAGAAACGGCAGACCCATCTGATTTGCAGAATACTGCATAATACTTGATCTATCATCTAGCAAAACAATAGAGAGGAAGAAACAAAAAAGAGGAAGAAAACAACAGTCAGCAAATCTGTCCGTCCCCGTCGGACATGCCGAACAGGTGTAGCTTGCTGTCTCTTGGACATCCCCCTCTGTCGCAGGCTCGATTGAGGCCACAAATCCTGGGCGGAACATGTATGTATGTACCTGTGGGTCACAAAGGTTTCCTGCAGAATTTACGGAGCGTAGCTGGCGTTTCGGAATGGCCGTTGATTGGTGGCTGGGTGTGCGGGAAGGTGTGGGGCGGCTCAAAAGGGACATGCGGAATTGCAGCGCCACGGCTGGCCTGAGATATCCTGAGACTACCTAGTGTGGCCGAGCTAGCGCTTACTTAATAAACGGCGAAACGTTGTCTGAGCTTCGTATACTAGGTAGGCACGCGGGTGACAAAAAAAGTGATCCTCACAAAAAGGTTACTATTTTGATACCGTGTTTATAATCCAAAACAACGTCTGAAAAACGAGAGAAAATTTGAGGACATAGAAGCAGATCCCAGAATATGTTTTGATTGGGTTTGTTAGTTTTGGTAGCGTTAGGAGCTCAATGTGTAGCCTTGTATATTTGCGGCTGCAGTGTCAAATGGTCAATTAGAGTGGCAGGGCCGGTTTGTGAGAATCACTTTTTTTGTCACCCGCGTGGTAGGTAGCGGAGATAAATGACTACTCAATTCAATGCGCAGGATCGCAAATGCGCAGGATCGCAAATGCTACATTTTAATCCCCTGATTGATCCATTGTGATTCCAACATGGTTTAACCAATGGCATTTCCCCGTTGCGCCAAGTGTACCCACAACTTTTTTCTGCAGCCACAAGCAGCCACGTCCAATTCCAGCCACGACCAGGTCAATTCTGAAGCTTCAAAGCAGCGCAGTGTAACTTGCGAAAATTGAAGCACTTCGCATTTAAAGGAGATCCGCTATTAAGTTCATATAAATGGCAGAGTTCCAGTGCATATGCTTCACTTTTCTACATCGCGATAAGAGTGATATTTGCTTCACAACTTGTGGTTAAAGAGGGCGTGTTTAGGGATCAGAATGGATCAATCAGGGGATCAAAATATAGGTAGCATTTGCGAGGCAAAGTCGTGACTTTTAACATACGTACTTCAAGGCTTAATGAAAGAGCGTTTTATTGTATTACCATGTAACCTGTTACGTGTTCCCCCTTTAACGTGCTCTTATCTGATATTATTAGCGGCATTTGGTCCATAGAGCTCATTCAAATCGTCGAGGCTCTCGTCAACGGGTACATCGAACAAGGGAAACAGCTCCTCGCAGTTTAAACAGGGACGCCGATACAGACTCCCGCGCGTGAGATCGTGCATTTGGTTTAGTGTACGGCTATTAAATCCATTTGCAGGGCTGAGGAGAAGGAGGGCGTCTGGCCGTACCGTAGGAACCGTCTATCCGTACCGTAGGTCTCAAAAAGTGGAGCCGGCAGAATGACAAAAATCATTTCCCAGGT
>MU854033.1:0-31152 GCA_033297225.1 Diplogelasinospora grovesii | reverse complement strand
AGCAGTAGTATTGATGATGAAAGGTGTGGTAGTTGTATGGTGTGGGTGGGGAAATCAGGTTTTTGCGGTGCGCTTTTTTTTTTGGCCGGGGTGGCCGCGTAACGGTCGATCGGTTTACAGGGGTTATATTGGCCTCCTAGTTAAATGTTCATCTGAAAAGACGTTTTTCAGATGTATCAAAAGCATGTGAACATACCAAACCCTGCGATGAGCTAAGAGAGTTTTGCATCACAGCTTCAATTCATGATCGCTCTTTTTATATATTGAGTTGATGCTGTCAACCGCGGCTGCAACGGACGGGCAAGCCCGCTATAATGGTGTCGTCGAGCGGAGGGTCGCAGCTCACAGCCCTGTGGTACGAATGCTCTGAGCCCGCAAACATGGACAGGATATATAAACTAACGTAACATTAGTGCTGTGGCCTCACTCCTCTGGCTTGCACACGGTCTTGAGGGACATCAGTTGATCGGTATGCGCCTTGATCTTTATTTTATCGGTAGACATCTGCTGATTCGGAGGTGTCGCAGAACAACCCCGTCTCTCATCGCTGCTCATCCTTCTGATATCAAGCATAGCCGCCTTTGCGACTTCCTTCTTTGCGACATGGCTGCCAGGTGCAAACGGAAGATTCGGTGAGAAGCATCACGAATTTTATGATGTTTGACTTTGTCAGCTAACTGCATCTAGATGATGACCTGGGAGGGCCTTTGAGAGCGACTCGGACAGACGCACCCAAGAAGCCTCGACGATACTTTCTTCCAGCCCTGGTCGTCTGTATCGGTCTCCGCCTGGAGCTCTTTCATCGGGTATCTTACGATCTCCAATGCTCGAGCCCTGGAGTCGAGGTATGTTCGCTCCCCTAGGAGGCCTGAATGGGAATTCTCAAGTACTACCATGGCACTCAAAATGTTCTGCCTGTCTAACACTTACCATAGGCTTTCTTACCCGTTGTCATCCTTGCTTATGAGTTCTTGCCGGGTCGGAGAACACGGCCAGGCGGGGACGCAGCGCTCGCTGAAAAAGGCGATGACATGTGGAAAACCGTGTCTGACATTGTTGGCGACTGGATCAATGAGTCAAAAGCATCTCTTGCGATTGGCACTCTGACTTTGAGCGTCGGCACTTATCTTGCAACTACTCAGAACCTTACATCGACGTACTTCTGCTCGGACACCGACAGGACTTCTCTAGTTCACCTCCTTCAATGGATTGGCCTGATACTAGACGGCGTCATCGCCATTCTGCTCTGGCGAATTCTCGCCTGGGCCCGCACCACCAAAAGTCGACTGAGGACCCTTAGCGGCATTCTTTTAGTGTCTTCGCTAGGCACCGGATTCTTGTATTACTCTTTTCGTCTTTTTCGACATTCCCGACCCATGAGCTACCACTTCAGGGGCCTTGACCCCCTTTACGTTTTTGACATATTTGTCGACAGTCTCACATTCTCTACATTCTTCGTTTCCACCAGCCTTGTTATCGCCGAGGGAACACCGTTGTCGCTGGCAGGAATTGTCACATTTATATGCGGATTGCTCGCGGCAGGCCAAAAGACGTGGCTCATGGGCACCTGGGAGAACATGTCGCCATCCACCACCCACTTTGGCCTAATCTTGATCTGTGTGGGCTTTTCATTTTTCGCTTATGCGAACAACCTTCGATCAGTTGTATTCTTACACCGCGCGTTTGTTATTGGTGTTCTCGTCATTATTGCTATTGCCGCCACCATCTTCACGCTCATTAAGGGGCGACAGATCTTGGACAACCACCCGCTCGAAAAACTCATCTACGACACACGAGTCGAGTCAGACCGATGGCTGGTTCACGCCACTGTCAGCAACAGTCTGCCCATCGCCGTTCAGGAATATCGAGAACGCCATAACGGACGAGATCCGCCCCCGAAGTTTGATGTCTGGTACAAGTTTGCTACAGACCGCAAATCACCAATCTTGGATAGGTTTGACCAGATGGAGGAGGACCTGCGACCTTTCTGGGGAATATCGCCAGAGAAAATACGGGCGGATCTAGGTCGCGTGGCCGAGGAGCCCGACATTGCAATGCTCAAGATCGAGCATGGCACACCCTCACACAGTCTCGCAGAATCATCTCCGCATAAGATCGTCCTAGATGAACTCGTCGACATGGTCAAGGCATTTGCTGAGCATCTCCCCGACATGGAGCTCGCAATAAACCTCAACGATCGTCCACGGATCCTCGCACCATGGGACGACGTGCACAGATTTACCGAGGCCGGAAAACACCACGGTCTGCGCAAGCTTCTCTCCAAACGCGCTTTACCATCTGGACCTTCTGATACCTGGCCCCTATCGCATCCTGACGGGCCATTCAAGCCGACAGCCATCAATACGGACCCGGTAGAGCGAAGCTTTACATCAGTCAGGGCATTCCGCGAGATGACGGCACTCACCTGCCCGCCAGGGACAAGAGCGAGATCGGGCGTACACTGGAACGTGCGGGACTTGTGTGCCTCGTGCACCAGACCCCAATCTCAACCCGGCGGCCAGTTCCTGGCCGACTGGGCTCTCTCTCAGGAGCTCTGTCACCAACCCGACTTGATCCGACTCCACGGCTTCCACATGACTTCACCAGACACAAAACCTCTGCAAGAGCTGCTCCCAGTCTTCAGCCGCTCCAAGACGGACGGGTACAGCGATATACTCATACCACTGCTAAGACGGCCAGACGAGAACGCTACTGACGAGGATGGCCGGGAATGGGACATGAGAACACGGGCGCTATTCTGGCGAGGTCAGATCGACCCCTCGAAATTTACTCATGATTTATTGAGGGGCGGTCATCAAGAGCGACTCGTCCATCTCATCCACAACGCCACCTACGCGGACAAGACCACCG
The DNA here is from genome assembly GCA_033297225.1 of Diplogelasinospora grovesii. Taxonomy (NCBI): domain Eukaryota; kingdom Fungi; phylum Ascomycota; class Sordariomycetes; order Sordariales; family Diplogelasinosporaceae; genus Diplogelasinospora; species Diplogelasinospora grovesii. The sequence continues at coordinate 28,281 of MU854033.1, read as the reverse complement.
TCCTCATGCCGAGAACGGGAGCAAAGGACAAGAAGTACACCCATGAGCAGCTATATACCGGCGAGTTGAATGCCTTGTTGCCCATGGACATCGGCATCAGCGAGTATACCGGCTGTGAAGGCGATGATGATGAGCAGAGTAAAGGCTGTGAGATGGCCGTTCATGAGTTCGGCCCTCCCACTACACCCGCGTCCAACACAGATGCTCTCAGGCACCAATACGTCCTGGTCATCGACTCCGACGACGGCCCACCGGATGGGCCGGATTTCCTGAGAGTCTTGCGGTCGGGAAGCGTCCCCTTCCTAGGGAGCATATTTAAAGAGTGGTACACGGAACGGCTCATGCCGTGGGTGCACTTCGTGCCCGTCGACCTGCGGTATCACGCCCTGCACAGCACGCTGGCATACTTTACCGGCATCAGGAGAGAGCCCCGCAAGACGGTGAGTGTCGGCGAACGGGGGATACAGATTGAGATCAGTCGCGAGATCAACATGCCCGCCAGACAAGAAGACGCCAGGTGGATTGCCGAGCAGGGACGTACGTGGGCTGACAAGGCGATACGGAGGGAGGACATGCAGGTCTATCTGTTCCGGTTGCTGCTCGAGTGGGGGAGGTTGATTAACGATCAGAGGGATGAGCTTGGGTTTGTGCTACTGCCAGCCAAGGTGTTGTAGTAGTTAGTAGGTTGTATTAATTATATGGAAGTGGAAAAGGGGGTGGGGGGGTTACTGTACTTCTTATAGATATTAGATTGGGTTTTTTTTTTTTGGCGTTAAACGTTACACACCAAAAGGTATACAAATACATAATTGCAGGTTTTTTTTTTCTTTAACGGGACATGGAGGCATGTGTTAGCCAAAAAAAAAAAAAAAAACATGCTTTCATCGAGAGCACTTTGTTGTTTGATGTCAACAAATAAATTATTATATATAAATCCGGATGAATCCATTTCCCAAATCCGACTAAACTTAAAACTTGAAAAAAAAGTGAAAAAAAAGTAGCCTGCGGAGTCGAACCTAAACATCTTCCTTTTAAACACCCGGATATGACAAATTTGTATCTGGGAATTGGGTGGAGGGGGGAGACAACAAAAGAAAAAGATAAAAAGAGGAGGAAAAAAAAAAAAAAATACATAACAGCAGCACCTGGGATTCGCGCTGGTTCGTCATCACCGACCCGTTGCAACTACAATACCAGTAGTCAAGCGATTGGGTGTGGCTTTATTTTATCTATCTATGGGAGAGAGAGAGGACGGGATCTGCTTGCTTTACCAAAGCCCCGAGTCACTAATGTATTTCTCATCTTTTGCCTGTTGTACAGTACACAGTACAGAAGAGAGAAGAATATCCTGGCATTTGTCTATCATCCCCCCTTTATATATAGTAATGCTAACATTTACATAATTTTTTTACATATCCTCTGCCCCATATAATACACTTCATATACATACAGCAAACACCTCTCAACTACTCCTGCCCCTGCTTCGCCTTCTCCTTTTGAAGCTCCTCCAGCTTGGCCTCCATCTCCAACCTCTGCCTGCCCTTTTCCTCAGGGAACTCGATCAGATGCTCCTGTTGTTGTTGTTTTTTGTTGTTGTTGTTGTTGTTGTTGTTGTTGTTGTCTGAAGGGGCGAATGTGCTCTCATTAACCTCCGGCTGCTGCTCGTCGCTGCTGCTGCTGCTGCTGCTGCTGCTGCCCCCCAGTTGCCCAGCCTTAAGCCGCTTCAGCTTCTCGTTCAAGGTCCTCACCTGTCCGGTGTACGGCTGTCCGGGGTACGTCATGCCCGACGCCTGCCACTCCTCGTCGCTCACCATCTCAATCACCCTGATGTTGTGCTTCCCCTTTCTGAGGATGAGGACCTTGCCATCTATAAGATAGTCCTTGGTCTCTGCCGGGAACCACAGCTTTACGGGGGTGAAGGTCAGGTTGCTGGCGTCCATCTGCCTCCTCTGTCCCGGCGCGGCGCCAATGTACGCCGCCTGTTGGGACGCCAATCTGTGTCCCTCCGAAGAACTGCTGGCCAGGCCAGCCGCGTACAAGATCCGGCCGATAGACTTGCCGAGGATCAGAGACTCCGGTAGCTTCATGTCTATCCTCGGGGCGTTGTTTAGCGTTGTTGGCCCTTCTGGTTCTTTGAACTGGTCTTCATTCTGCTGTTCCTCCGAGGTCTGGGGTTTACGACCATAGATGCTGCGATGCTCCTTCTGCACCTCCTTGGCCGCGTGTTCACCGTGGACGAGAGACGTGACCTCGTAAGCCAGCAGGTGCTGGGCGACGCGGGCGGGCGGGTCGAGCACGTGTTCCTCCATCGTCTTCCTGATCGTCTCCATCGGCAAAAAGGTAAACAGCTTGAGCAGCTTCTCCACCTCGGCATCCGACCTCCGGACGAAGTAGCCGTAGAGGTTGTACTGCGTCGTCTTGAGGTAGTCTAGCCAGATGGCGTTGCCTGCGCTCTTGCCGAACTTCGCGCCGGAGGAGTCTGTGAGGAGGGGGACGGTGAATCCCACGGGGTCGTCGAACTCGTCCTCCGCAGGTAACTTGAGTGCCGGATCCGGCTCGGTAGAACGAGCGGTCTTGACGACCTCGATACCAGTGATGATGTTGCCGTACTGATCCGACCCGCCGATCTGCATCTGCACTTGCTCGCGCTGCAGCAGCTGCCACCAGTCCCAGCCCTGCATCAGAGGATAAGAAAACTCGGCAAAGGTCATGCCGTCGCCCTTGGTCATCTTCTGCTTGACCGTATCCCGGGACAGCATCGGCCCGATCCGGAGAGAAGCACCGATGCGCTTCATGATCTCCAGCCAGGGCTGAGAGTTCCACCAGGTATGGTTGTTCACGAGGCCCTTCCTCCACGCCCATTTCCGCTCGTAACCATATTTCTGGGCCAGGACGTCAACGTTTCCCCAGATCTTCTTGAGCTGGTAATGCATCTTGGTCATGTTCATGGTCATCGTGGCGGGGGTAATCGCCTCGCGGGTCTGGAGCCGGTCGGTCGGGTCGCCGATCTTGGCGGTAGCGCCGCCGACGAGAGTGAAGGCGCGGTAGCCGTGCATGTACATCCAAAAGAGCGGCATCAGGGGGAGCAGGTGGCCGACGTGCAGGGAGCTGGCGGTGGGATCGATTCCGACGTAGGCGCCGATACGTTTCCGCCTCATGAGTTCTCGGATCTGCTCTTTTGTTCTGTCACCTCACCTGTCAGTCGCTGTCAGATTGTCAGAGGGCAAAGAGGGAGGAAGGGAGGGGGTAGAACATACCCAGCCGTGTCCTTGACATAGCCTCTCTCCTCGAAGATATCCCATAGATTCTGCTCTGCGCCTTGCTGTATCCGCTCAGCCCGCTGGCGCCATTCCTCCTCTGCTGCTTCCACCTTCGCGCGATACTTTGGCGATCTATGTGGTTTCGTTGCGAGGCCCCGTATCTGCAAGGTGGCCCATGACCGCAGCAGACACCGGCCGTAGAGGGGGGAGACTCTGCTGCTCGGAAGCAGCAGGCCCTTGCGAAGGGCGCTCATGATGTTGTTATGACCCAATTAACCACTTAAACGAGAGTGTGAAAGTAAGAATCGCAGTATTATCTCATTTTCGCCTCTAAAGTGTCTTCTTAGAAAGCTAATGCTAGAAATCCACCGACTCCGATTCTACCAAGGTATGTCCGACTGAGTCGCGTGTACGAATCCCGTCCGTCGCAAAAGCAGTTTGGACTTTTTAGTGGGTCCATCTTCAAAGCACTGACCTCTTATAGCTGCTGTCGGGTTCAGTCGGGTCATGCGGACATGGAAGTTACAACCCACTCCGGACTCCAAGATAATCCATTCCTGGAGGAAAGTCCCGACTGCAGGTGGACCCGCTTTTTCACCCGGCTAATTCGCTGACATCAGACAAACGGCCATTGGTAGATGTTTTGCCATTCCGATTGCCGAGGGATCAGGTCAACTTGCTGCTCGGAAAACCGTCCCTCGATCCGAACGTGCACGACTATCACGACTTTTGTGAGTTTCGCCGTCAACGAGCCACTCAGAATCTTTCCCACACGACGACCAATTGGGCGGGCGATTGATCACACACACACGCGTACACACATCAATCACAATGGCCTCAATTGCGCGCTCCTCACTGCTTAGGCAATCCGCCTTCGCAGCAAAGTCCCTCCGCCAACAATCCGTCCTCCAGAACGCAGTCCGAACGAGCGCATTCCACACCACCAGCAGGAGAAACATCCTCCCTCCTCCTCCTCGTATGCCTCTCCCCACCAACCCTTTTCAATTTGTTTTGTTTTACGTCACTAACTGTGTGTAGAACGAGTGGAAGGTACAGTGAACGACGCAGTACCCGTCCCCCCTCCCTCGCCTTCCCACGGCAGCTACCACTGGACCTTCGAACGGCTCATGTCTGCCGGCCTGGTCCCCCTTACCATCGCCCCCTTCGCCGCCGGCTCGCTGAACCCGACCCTCGACGCCGTCCTCTGCGCGGCCCTCCTGATCCACTCGCACCTCGGTTTTCAGAGCGTCATCATCGACTACATCCCCAAGAAGCGCATGCCCAACGCCCGGAAATTCTTCATGTGGGGTCTGAATGCCGCTACCGCCATCGTCGGGCTGGCGCTCTACGAGTTCGAGACGACAGACGTCGGATTGACTGAGACTATTAAGCGGGTGTGGAAGGCATAAGCCCACCTGGGCATGGGAGTAGGGTGTGGGAGGTTGGTAAAGGGGTACAGGGGGAAAAGGGGGGGAGGAACATTCTTTTGTTTTCCTTGTCTTTACGGCATACATACATACGTGCTGTTGTTGTAAGGTTAGAACAGGGTAATATATTTACCAAAAGGTACAAACTGTGAAGCAAAATGTACGGATTATAAGGAAGATAGGATGGTTAGGTGCAATTGATCTTGAACGCAAGCAGTTTCTGAACTTGCCACTCTTTGTTCTCTATATGTTTCGCGTGAGAGATTCGGTTTGGATCTGGGGGCACTCCTGAAACAATCATATGAGTGGGCTAGCCGTGCCCTTCTTCAACTTTCAGTTATCGGCAATTGGTTACGGAATTGCAGTGCGGCTTGAACATGTTGAATTTAGAGTCACATCCGAGGAATGGGATCCGGCGAGGCTGGCCGGAAGATGCCCGGGGCGCGTGGTCTCCACAAACATGAGCCTCTTCCTAATGTGTGAGATATGTAGGCTAACCGCCTTTCTTTTTTTCTTCGACATCACATCCTATGGTCGGCAGTTGAAAGGGATTGGGTGCGGCTGATCGGGCGTTGATATTTAAATTCCGGGAAGGCTGGCCGGAAGATGACCGATCCGGCGCGGGGTGTGCATACTGGATTTAGCAACCACAGGATGACCAACCTCTAAATGTGTTCCATTCATCTTTCTGTTCTATTTTCTTTTGCTGCTTCGTCTGCTTCCTTTTGGAATTAAAGTACCCAATCGATGCATCTCATTTACGCCGTTTGTCCAGCTACGGCGTAGTCTGAGGTTATTCATGGACGTGACATCCCGCCTGCGGGAGAAAGGTCCCTCGCATATGACGCTCCTTTTATATACTTATTAAGACACCACACAGCCTGACGTTTTGGAATATTTCTGGAAGGACCGAACTTATATCTGCCATCCTTTCTGCCAAATAGCTAGACGGGCTGTTTAAAAGGTGGTTTGCGCGCCCTGTATCTCATCATAAATCCTTTCTTCTCGCCTGGTCTAGCAACTCAATCAGCCAAATCACACTTCCATCGAGACCCTCGAAGTCAAAGATGAGATCAATCATTGACAGCCGAAGACAGTGCTGAGGAATAGTTCAAGGTCAGTACTCTTACATGTTCAGCCTGACATACACAACACTAAAAAAGAAACATCCAAGCCAGTGGGTATCTAACAGAAACAGATGACAAGTCTAAAATGAGAAGAGTAACTACTCCAAAATTGTTGCAGAAATAGTTGAGATGCGGGAAGCAAAAAAAAAAAAAGGCAAAATGAGAGAATGACAGAAAGACAAAATGACAAAAAGCAAGGAATACATCACCCTCCCAAACAACCCCAAACAAACCATGAACGCCTTCTAATGATCCCTCATCCAGTGTATACCCACGCAATGTCCAAGACCGCCGGCATTGTGTTCTCGCTTCGCCTCTCATGAGCGTCTTCCCTGAATGAGTATCCTTGGCCGGCTGCTTAACGACCGCCTACCGGCGACTCTCCGTCGGCTTTCGTGGCTCCACGAACTTGTATATCCTCGACAATGCCGCCCATAACGACTCCATCAACCGCTGTCTGACCCAAAATTCCATGAATTCCCGAAAACGCCAAAAACCAAACCCTTCCACCCGCCGTCCTTCGAGAGTGCGCAGCGAGAAATGGTTGCACCCTGAGCCCAAGGGCAATGTTACTTTGCACCCCCGATGCAGATTGCTTTACAGATGATCTGCTCAAGTGGCATACCCCCCGAACCGGTTGTTCAGAGCAATGTTCAGTCCGTTGAGATATTTCTCTGTTAAAAGCATTTTAGGTCAGCACACATGGCCATCGATCTAGCACAGCAGTCTGTGACTTTACTTACCCGCAATCTTCCATCGCCCAGAGAGCACCTGGAGCGCCTTCCGCATCTCCTCCACCTTCTCAAGCCAGTTGAGGTACTGCAGCCCCCCTTCTCCATGCGAAATGAGCAGCAGCGACGCGTAGTACATCGTGAACGCCAAACACGGGGCCACACCACCTTTGCTAAGCCGGAGATCAGAAACCTGAAGAACTTTCACCGCTTCGCCCTGGACAGCATCAATCGCCGATTTGATAGTGTTGATGCCATATTGACTATCGTCCTGGTGCATCGACGACGGCGCATGGACGCTATGGAGCAAACATGGCTGATTGAGTTTCATAAGGGCACTATAGTATCAAATCAGCTTCGAGTCAGCAAAAGGAAAAGAAAGGAAGAAAAAGGGTACATGAAATTGGTGCCCACCGCTGCGATACGGTCTCCATCTTTCCAGTTCCCCGCATAAAGATCGAGGGTGTGGGCTGTTATAGCGCCAGACAGAACGTTGCGTTGAGCCGTTGGCGGCGGTGGGTAGGGGCCGAGCTCGGAGCGTCCGGAGGACAGCTCTTGTAGGACATTGCTCAGATACCAGGCCGAGCTGGCTTCTGGCCAGACCATGCCGTCGATCTGGTCCATGTTTGCATCCAAAACTACCCCCGAAGGATAATTCTGTCCTGGGCTTTGAAGGCCAAACCCTAGGCTGTCAGGCAGATATTGATCGAACACCTCGGGAAAGGGAACCGTGAAACTGGAGGTAACATCGCTGGTGTGGAGGGGGTATTTCTGCTCTTGATACCCAACTTGGACGAGGCTAATTCGTGGTCAGCCAGCGCCAGTTGCTCGAGGAGAATGTCTGCAGTGCGTCACTTACCAGTCCACATAGACGATTGCCCACCACAGAATGGAAGAGAGCTTCAGGACATCCGGCCTTAGCCTCTGGTGCTCCTCGCTCCAAAACACCTGGCTATGCCAGCCAAATGCTCTGCTCATCTGGTAACAGGTCCCGACCGACATGTACGCCTGCTGAGGCATCCCGTGGGAGAATTCGTACATAGCGACAAGCAGCTCGGCCTGCATCAGAGGCATTGAGAGAGGCACCTTACTCCGCACGAGGCCAAGTATCGTCTTAGTCGAGAGATAGCGACCGTCTCCCATTCCAAACACCGAGTTTGGGTTCGGTGTGCGAACTATGAGCAGCATACAGAGGACTAGGGCAGCTGTCTCGGCCGACGGACTCAACCACATGTCCTCCAGCTGCCGCTCGAAGGTGGCTCGCTCGACGATCGTGAACCAGGTATTGACGCCCTCGAAATACTGAGACACGACATGCTCGACACTCTGCCGGTGATTGAGGATGTCGACGAGGCACCGGAGGGTGAACGAATGAATATCCTCGGTGGCCGAGTCCATCGACGCGAACATTGAAGGGTTCAGAGTAGGAGTAGCGCTAGCCATATATCCCGAAAGAGGATCAGCAGTAACGGAATAGCTGGGCGTCCCGGGCAGCACCTGTTGCTGGCCCAGCATGAACGACTCAAATCTGACGGATCCTGAAGCTGAGCTGGCGCTTCTTGGCAGCAAATCGCCATCATCTTGCCAAACGCAAACCCTTCCACTTCTATGGCAGGGGAGGAAAAGTGATTAGCGGCGAACTCTGGAAGATGAAGGAGAGCGGCGCGCGGCCGATACTTACTTTCTACACCTGGAACACACCGGAAGAACCTTATCGCACCCCTTCTTTCCATCTCGACAGTTCCGACAAACTCTGTCGGACTTCGGGCCCGACTGCCGTGGTGATGGAGCGGGAGATGATGATGCGGTCGACATACTGCACAGCTGCTAATTATAGTATGGCTGCTAAGATGGAAGAGGTCGGTTGCTGTAAGTGCCGTACTTATAAGAGGTAATTAACGGGATGTTGATGTCCATTATGATCGACTCGAAGCTAGCGACGGCTTGGCGGGGTTATTAATAATAAAGGGATGTGGAAGAGGGAACCTTGAATCGATATGAGGAGTGTAGATTGTGAGCCAAGGAGGTTGAATGAGGTAAGAGGCAGGGCCAGCCCATGCTGCACCCAGCGCCCCTGCAGGCTTCGACATGGGGAAAAGGTGCTGGCATCCGTAATCCATTCCTGTGGTGACCTGAATACCAGCATGTTGGCTGTGATAGCCCAAATAGGGTAGCATGGGCTAACGTTAACAAGCTAGCCGCACAATTACCCAAAGCCAAAATCTTATCCAACAGGGCCTGCAGCGATTTCGCAGCCACGGTCCGGCAACAGAAGGTCCGGGAGGGTTTAGACGCCAAAGCAGGTCTCACTGCCCCAGGGACAGAGTTGTTGGATCTCTGGCAGCCAGAATTAGCGAATGAGAGATGGGACGAGAATGGGGCAGCGGCGTCTATTTTTGGGGCTGAGCCTTCCGGAGCCGAGCTGGACTGCAGCCTGCCCTTGCTTTGCCTACCTGCCCTACAAAATCGCGCCTCCACAAGCGCTCTCGAAACGGATTTTCGACCTGTTTCGAGGGTCACAGGCTACAGCTGTCTGACAGTCGCGACTAGCCCCATTGCAACGGTCGCGCCGTGGAATAAGGTCGCGATGTTAGGGCAGTCGGTAATGGACCTATTGTAGGAGTCGTACTAAACAATAAGCATAATGTTGGAAACTGATAGGCCCAATAAACATCACTCAGCAACAGGTAGGCAGCCGTTCCAAGGCATAATTGATGCTGATTGCATTTGAGGGTTAATGAGCAGCAGAAAGAAAATGAGGATTTCCTGCGATCGATGTCGATTGTAAGATGCTTGTGGAAAGAAAGCTACCCCACCGAGCAGACGAATGCTTGACACAATGCTGGGTCGCGCCTGCCAATTCCAGCACAAGATACAGCACAGAGTGCAGACACGCCTCAGCAACTCGATGAATTCCCTAAGGAAGTCGCGATGGGCACATGGGACATCGCTATGACTCCTCAGTGTCTTGCGCATGTGATATTCGCTTAGTGTTTCTCAATCAAGCCTTCAGTAATCTGAATCTAAGCACGCATCAGATATCTCGACCAGAAAGTCAATCTAGTAACGGTCACACAATTAACGGGCCGGTAGACTTTGCATGTTGGACCGTTCCTCACATGTGCAGGTGGGAAGGTCGAGTCCGGGGGCACCCGTGGGCGTTGCGTAGCGGTCTCAGCCCTACGAGCCTCACTAAACGATAGCTGTTATCATGACATGTGAGGCTTATGCTCAACTGTCGCACGATCTGGCCAAAGAGAGACGTCAGAGGATCGCAGATATTTGGTTTGCCTGTGGCTGGGAAGATCGGAAACAAAGCTCGCCGGCCCTGTGACGGCATTACCGAACCACACCCAGATGGTGTTCGAACAGCGACGAAATGGGCAGTTCGTTTGTTGCCTTGGGATGAAAATGAGGCTATGCGGGCCCAGACTGCCAGCCCCACGGAAACAATGTTTCCCGGCGATCGGTCGCACGAGCCAGGTTGATACCCAAGCTCCCGGAGCTATGCTTACTCCGGTTACCTCAGTTCGTGCGATGTTTGAACTGGCCACCGGGCCGGCCCAAGCTCAAACACCGCCAACGTCGGGTCCCAGCGATTGTTTTGTACATATGTGGCCCAAGCTCTAACCAAGAACGTGACATTTGCATCCTGCGATTTAGCTATGTAACCAGAACCCCATTACTAATTCAGGGGATGCCACCACGGCCACATTCCGCATGAAGATCATCGGCTACTACTTTTGCCGAAGCTCGAGACGAGCTTCTTCCTCTACTCCTGACTAAGGCCCAGTTTGGTTCTCAATGATGTTAGGTCAAATGCATTGTGGAGGAAGGTATGTACAAAGCTAAATTGGTGGGCGAACAGGGTCCCTTACAGTGAGGTGTGTACCGGTGCGCTTGACGTCAAAATGCAAAAACAGCTTTTTAACGCAGCTCCGGGCTGCGTTGAAAATAAACCCTGCAGTGAGAAGATTTACTCTCAAAAATGCCCTTTTTAGGAACCTTGTTAGTGGCCTAACAGGGGAGGTACTTACGGAGCGCGATCAGCGGCCAAAATAGGTAAGGGATCTGTTCCCTAGCACGCCGCCAACAAAAAAGAGCGCACTCACGAAAAAGTCACTGTTTTGATATTGCATTTACGACCCAGAATAACGTCTGAAATTTCAGAGAAAATTTCAGAGCATAGAAAGGAGCCTCCAAATGTTATGTGATTGGTTTTATTAGTTTGAGTAGAGTTGTGAGCTCAGTGGACAGCCATGAGTAGTTGCGACTGCAGTGTTAAAAGGTCAATTATAGTGGCGGGGCGGAATTTTGCAGTCCGCTTTTTTTTGTTGGCAGCGTGCCTGCGTGCCTAGCTATCCGACACCGGACCAAGCTTGGACCAAGCTATCTGTTAGGTGATTTTTGTGTGGGAGCTGTTAGGTAACCAAACTGGGCCCAAGTATTGCATTGATGTCGACCTTCGATCTCCAGTGACCTATCTCGGGTGACCTACCTATCGAATCCTCACACATCAGCAACTCACTGGATATGCCCCAAAAGCGGACCTGTTCCGCTGTTCTAGAGTCCTTCGATCATCTGATAAAGATCGGAGATGTCTTGTTCATCGCATTATCTTGTTTACGATCTTCCCTACACGTTTCTACGTGCCTGGTCCAAGTGACTCAAAATCACCTGATAATTATTAGATGGCCCGAATCAGTTTGTGAACGACACATTAACGGAGCCACAGACCCGCTGACGACTTCCGCATATGGACGTCCTTCCTATCTAGGTAATTCGGGATGAGCTTACATAAACAGCGGAGCGTCAGCTCCTCTTCTAGAACTGTATGCAAGGTCCTTAGTCCTTCATCCTAAGCCAAGAAACAAGCCTCACCCGTTGCACACAGATTGACAGTCTTACAAGGAGTGGTTGAATGCTTTCCCGGACAGTTGTATGGCCAGTCACATCACTCGAGCCACGGTCCCATGTAAAGGGACACAAGTACTGAGGCTCCTGTTTGGCTTCCCAAACTGCACCAAGGTAGCAGGGGTATAGTTATGGTTGTCACCGTGTGCGCTCGCAGCCCCAATGCGCGCCATGCCATGACGCTAGTTGTATATCAACGATGTCCTCAGCACACCACCGAGCAACAAAAAGACGATCCAAAACACCGACAACAAAAAAACAAACATACAACACCAGGGATTCGCTGGTCGTCACCGACCCAACTACTGATCTGGCGGTCGCCGGCTTATCTATGGGAGAGCGGACGGGATCCCGAGTTCTCCGGCGCCTGTGGTCGTATGTGATAAGTCTCTCGCCGTTGTTCACCTTATATAAACATCTTGGTCAAGTGCAGACGATCTCTATCCCTCTTCTCTCACCGCGACGGTGAGAACTGTCAAGCACGACAACCAGCACCGCAGGGGACGGTGTAACTTCTCCCTTCTCCATGCCATTACCTCACCCCTCCAAGAACACTCCTTTACTAAGGTAGCTGTTGGTTCACTGCGGGGGTTACACTAGACTAATTACTGTACAGTATTACCTCCGCAGACCCACTAATAAGAGAAGCTCTTGAAGAAGCGCGCTTCGCGCACGGTAGGTGCCCCTTTCTGTCCCTTTTCGATGTTACCTTAGGGGGGTCTCTCCTCTGGGCTAGGTATGTACATATGACATCATAGCTCGGCGCTCCCCCACTTACATCTAGAGAAGCTGCTCGCGAAGATTTATTAATTGCCAAGGAGCAACATTGCTAGGGCGAAACTCGAGATTATACATATACTAGCGACTGACAAATCGCAGGCACATATAACTTACTATCTGCTCTACATCAGGCGTTTTGGACCTCTCCTATTGTGTTCTTTACACAGAATAGCATTTGTCAACAACGGGGATATAACTTCCCCTGACCCCTTTACTACTGCATGACACCCCTTAGGAGTTACACATGTACATACCTAATACTTGGGGTGCTAGGTTGGTGTTGTTGCCGCCCCACATACGTTTACGTACATGTACATATGTTTTTCGTTATGGTCGTGTATAAAAATTACCTCTACTTCATGGACAACACAGAAAGAAGCTCCAGGTAACGTAGTGTATGTACATAGGTACCGATTTATCATCGCGAGGTTACGTCAACAGTAAGGTAGTTTGGACCTTGGGCAAAATTTGCCTCACGGTTCACACTTCGGCTACGTCCGCCACAATACACTTCTACATTAGAATCCATCACTTGGCCCTGACAAATAGACTAAGGGATGGCCCATTACGTAACTTAATTACAACCCCTGAAGAAGCAAGAAGACTCCCACTGACTACAGACTACAGTACGTGTATATTCGTAATAATCCGCGGATTGGTCAGATTTACACGCAGATCAAGGAAGCTAAAGTGTAACTGTGGAGTAGTTAACTACCTATCATATCCATGCGTGCGCGCGACGCTATCGTATATTATCTGTACGTGTAGTAGTCAAAGTAGGCGCAGAAACGCAATAGGTCGGAGGAGGACCTGCATTATTATTACGTAAGTCAGGTGTTGCGTGAACACGAACTTACGCGACCAAAAGTAATGTAAGCAAAGGAATGTCTTTTCCTTCTTCTCCATGTCGTGAATATGAATCCACGGCCCACAGTGTAAAAAAAAATGAAGGAATGGAAAAAGTTTAGCGTCTCTTTGAGCAGCGTGTCATCCTTAGTGCAGGGGCCATGCTAATCTTCTTCTGTATCGGTTCAAATTGACCAAATGCCCTAAGGCGAAGGAAAAGAAAAAAAAAAAGGAAAAAAAGAGGAGGAAATGGCGGCGGGAGAGGGTGGAAGAGAGTTTCTTACATACAGGATGGATATCACTTGTCACGTTTTGTTACTGCAGGTGTAAAACAAACAAATTCGGTAAAGACTGTACTTGATATTTTGATCGCTTTGCTCGCTATTCTGTAAAGACAGTGTTCAAGACGGACGGCTTGTCAGTTCATTTGCTTGTTTGTGAAACGAATGGGCTAGACCGGGACAGACAGACGTGCTCCATCCGGTCTGGTTTCATTAGTTTGTTGTTGTCGTGCCACCAAACGTGTTCTCATAAAATCCCCTCGACCCCCTTAAAACTTCCCCTTTTCAGTGAGAAAGTAAAACAATCTACCCCGGCCTCACCCCCATCCCATCTCTCCCTCCCCGTCGCCCCTTTTGTTGTGACTGTCGTTCAGAACCTCACAAGTCACTTAGCTGTTGTGTTGGTACGGGACAGCTTTCCCCCCCCCCCCTTTTCACAACCCCACGCCACCTTAAGAAAGCGACCAGCTCTCATCCATATCAACACTCCCCACCCGCTCCCTGCTACTCTCCATCTCGGGCGTCGGCGGGGGCAGGTTCTCCTGTTTGGTGCAGATCCAGCAGGAGGCATACATGTTGACCCGATCGATACACTCCCCAGGGATTCTGTTCCCCACCCGCTTGCCCTGAAATCCATGGCTCTCAAACTCCTTGATATACCACGGCGTGAGCGCCGAAGACCTCAGCAGTACCCGCCCGCCCATTTTCAGGGCGCGATTGAGCTTGGTAATCTGCGAAGCGGCCGCTGCGGATCCCGGGTCGAACCAGTCCATCGAATCCATCACCACCGCCACCGTCAGGGTGCCCGGCATGATGCGAGCAATGACCTCGTCGATCTCATCCGTGTGGATCCTCAATCCGTCAAAGGCGCCTGGGCGGGACAACCGTTCATGTGCCTTCTGTGACAGATAATCCATGTGGCACTTTCTCGAGAACTTCCCTTCCAAGCAGATGAGGTAGTACGGGTTGTCAGCCGAGATATGCGTCTGCTCGACAACCGGGTCCAGGGTGTTGACCATGTAATGCCAGATCGCGTGCGCCCGCGTATCCTGTCCCTTGTTCGCGCCGGGCGTGTTCTTGCAGTAATTCGCATGGTCGTTTTCAATCATGGCCAGCTGGTTCTTCGGCACACCCAGGGCCTTCCACAAGAACGCCTCTGACGAAACAACGAGATTGCAGACCAAGGGAGAAAGCAGGGCGGGCCGGATCTTGTTGTGCCAAATCTCCCTCTGTTCATTTAGGGTCTTGGCGGACAGCAGGTCGCGAACGGCCTTGCGGCAGCCAAACACCTTGGAAATCCAGCGGAAGATGCGAATCGCGTGCTTGGAGCCGCCGGTATCGTACAGACCGCGCGAACTCGGCTTGGTGAAGATCTCGGCGTTGCTCAACCAGTACTGAAACGCGCGCGAGGACAGATGGGGAGAGAGCTTGCTGATGAGAAGCGACCGGAACTCGGGGTGCTTGCCCTCGCCAAAGATCTTCCAGAAGTCTTCATAGGGCAGAGCGGTGAACGAAGCAACCTTGAGCTCGAGGAGATGGTTCTGCGTGGGGTTGAGATCGATGGCGTGGATCCTAGCCGGGCTCTGCATCGCATACGAAAGAATGTTGTCGCCTGCGCTGGTGATGGCCAGAACCACGTCGTCGGCACCCAGCCGGAGCAAGCGCTCGTCAACCCTCGAGTCCTCCCAGGTAAAGGCGTAGATGTACTCGTCGTTGAACTGCGTGTGCTTCTTCAGCTGGTCGTCATAGTAAATGCGCCAGTGGTGGTTCTGGTAGAAGAAGCTGGGCAGGGGGAGGTTGGCAGACAGGTTCTGGATGGCTGCGTCAAAGGCCTTGGAGCGGATTTCCGGAGCGGTACGTTCGACGGCGCGAGTCAGGGCGTTGGTCACGTTTTGCTTGGCGTTGGCCGGGTACAGACTGGGAGAGTTGGTCGCCAGGGCATCGATCCGCTCGACAATCTCGTGGGGAAGACTGGAGGACGAGAAGGGCTTCTTGTGGCAGCCTAGCCAGATGTAGTAGGGGATGGAACCGAGAGTCTTGTTGCGCGAGTTGGCGGTCAGGACAGTGCCGAAACGGTATTCGAGGTAGTCGCGGCGGGCAGGCTCGAGAGCAACTCTGTCGAGGTCGAACCAGGCACGCCAGAAGGTCCTGCCCAAGAAGTTGACGTGGCGCCCGATGAGACCACCCGTGTAGTTGCGGAAGCTGATGTCAACCTTGGACTGCACGTAAAAGTCCACCACGCCCATGACACCGTTAGGCGACAGGAGCGAGGTCAGAGAGTCGATAACCGAGTAGAAGTCAGGCTATGCCAGCCGTATTAGTACACTGTCTGAAGAAGCCCGGTCAGGCTGGGCTGCTCACAATCATAGACAAGCTATAAGACATGGTGACCAGGTCGGCCCCGCCGTGTTCGGGGCGCTTCTGGGAAAAGTAGCTCGCAGGTGTGCGGGTCGGAGTGCGTTCGCCCAAGGAGAGATCATTTTCATAGTCCTCCAGGCGAAACTTCCTCGCGTCCTTGCAG
The DNA here is from genome assembly GCA_033297225.1 of Diplogelasinospora grovesii. Classification (NCBI taxonomy): domain Eukaryota; kingdom Fungi; phylum Ascomycota; class Sordariomycetes; order Sordariales; family Diplogelasinosporaceae; genus Diplogelasinospora; species Diplogelasinospora grovesii. The sequence goes on along the minus strand of MU854033.1, from coordinate 12,394 downwards.
ATCACTTTCACATTGGTCCAGCCGAGCCGGGCAAAGCGCTGGCGAGCCACCTCGCAGAGCGAAGGGGAGAAGTCGACCAGGTAGACGCTCGAGAAGAACTCGGGAACGTTGACGAATTCGGACATCGCCTCAATGTTCCATCCTGTTCCTCCACCGACCTGTGACATGCGTCAGTGAATTCTTCCTTCGCACTAGTACCAAAAGGGGGCGTACGTCAACCCAGATGCGCTTCTTCTTGTCATTGTCCTTCTCGGCCTTGTACTGGAGCTGAGCGGCGACAAGCGCCAGCATGTCCTCGCGGCCTTTGAGAAGGGTCTTGCGCGTCACATCATAGACGCCGGCCTGGCTCGAGTAGAAAGACTCGAGGGCTTCCTGCTGGTTGCCCTTGGCACCAGGGGCGTGCGGCTTGATGAAGCACGAGTAGCAGAAGACCAGCAGCGACTTGACCAAGCTGGGGTTCTTTTCGTCGCCGTCCTTGTTCGTCTGCGCAGCATTTACTGCTGAGTTGAGCTGGGAAAGGCCAATGGCAAATAGTACCACGCCGGCAATTCCAGCAAAAAATAGTTTAGGATTGTTGACAATGATGTCGGGGGGCATAATGTTACCACCAGGAGAAGCCATGATACTCTCTCATTTCCGTAGCCGACGAGAGGGAAAAGTGTTGAAAGCTCTTCGCAATGTTGAACCAACAGCAAATCGATTGAGTATCTAGTGAGAAAAAAAAAAGAGAAGAGAAATCGAGAAAGGCTGGAGAGGTGGGAATGGACTATATACCGCTCATTCAGATAAATTGGCAACTAGGCGTGTCCTCCTGCACATGCAGACAGGACATGTAGACTATGAAGGCTGCTTGCCGGATGTGGCACTATCACTCGTCTACGTCCCTGCATCTCCACATCTTTTCCTGGGCTTCACATGCAAGCCGCACTCGCTGGCGGCGTTGCACAGCTTCCGATGTTGAACGAAAGACGGTGGAGGCACAGCGTTAGGGGAAGAGAGTCCGGGTGGAGCTTCCATTGGTCCCTCCATGGCTCCGACATCTACCGTGGCAAACGGGTTCACAGTGACGACGAAATCCACACCTGTGATCCGCGAAGTCCACAGCAAGCAAAAACAAGCACTTCTGTCCACAAGAAAGTGTTGAGAACAGCTGGAGAACACCCCACACGACAATTGCACCCCAAAATGATGAAGCGAGGTGGGTTGTTCTCAATGAGCGGTGGGTGCCGTTGGCCAATCGCTAGAGCACATGGCTAACCCATTTGCGGATTCAGGGTCTTGGTAGAGGGGCGGTTGATACTGGAGACTAGCGCGGCTGGCTAGCAGCAAATGCAGCTCAAAACAATCAGGGAAGCTTTGATGTGGGATCAATGGATATCTGACAGCGAGAGGTGTGTCCCAACGACTGATGGACACCGCGCTTGACGCCAGCGAACATTTCCACGAAAAGAGGCACCTTGTTTTGCACCGGCAGATTGGGCCGTTGCTTCCAAGATCTCCCGTCTGTATGCAGGTTTCATAGGGGTCCAGGTCCAGGGCAGACGGGATGGACGTGGCAGGAGCCAGGAGCTTCAGCCCCGCTTTCAGCGTCTTGCAGACACGCGGGAAACGGCAGTAATGTCCGCGTCGTCGCGGGGTCGAGGGAGCAACATGTTGTGCAACGGGATCTTAGGTCAGTTGATTTTCAGCCGTACACCTATTCATGCTGTAGAAGATTACTTGAGTGTTGAAGACCATTTTTAGTAACTGTTCAACTGCCTCATAGCTTCCTCTAGGATGCCTCGCCTGATACGTACAGTGCAAGCGTAAAGGCATCATCCCTATCTACCTCAACCCCACTACCCCGTTACCCCTCCTTGATTGGTGGGGTTTAGTGTTATGGGAAAGCCAATAGGGAAAATGCATGCAAGCACGAGAAGTGTCCAATGGTGTTTTGAGGTGTGTTGATATTGACATTCTCGAAGCTCTTGCTTGATGAAACACTGCGCGACATATTCTCTCAAGGGACTCCTCGTGCCGACGTCCCAAAGTGAATGTCGATCTCGGGACACACCGCGTCCTTCCCATGAGCAGTTGTCTTTCACTTCTTCCCGTGTTGACTCCATGACACTGTCACTTAAGATTCGCGGGTTCTCTGCTCGCCATCTAACCTCGGATAATCCATCTCGACTTCATCACCAAGTCCGGCTTGAACAGTGCAGATGGCAATGACGTCGAGTGAGCTGCACGCGTGCCGAAGCAGGACGAAGGAAGGAAGGTCACCTAACTCGAGCAAGCCCGTGATCATTTCCATCGAAAGGTCAATGTTGCTATGAACTCATTACGGGAAGGATTTCAGGCGCCTTGGACTATAGACGACAGCGCGCAACGTCTATTTCCAGTCATCCCGCCGCGCAGGGCACCCTCTTCCTCGGCACGTTGAACAGTGTACGCTTTCCCGAAACTAGATCGTCGTCGGCGGTGATGTCGGGCGGTTGGACCATATCACTTCTCCGCAATCCTCAGAAGCTGCACGTCCGACAACAGCCACTAACACCCCCTCCCCCGAGGTAGTGGTAACGGCGGTATGGATACGCGGACGGTGGAATGATGCTCTCATCCATTCCCAGTATGCGATCAAGCTCGGTAGCATCAGCAAGCATGCTGTAGAGGCGACGGCTGGCCGGATAATGGTTTTGGGAGGGGACAAGCAAACTCTACTCGAGTCGGTCTCCGCTAACCGCAATGGCGGAAGGGTATGCTCGGAGCGTAGGAGCAGCGGAAGGTGTAGAGAGACTCCTCTGCCATCGTATCTGTGGTTATGTCAGGCTGAAGGTCAGTGGTCCTTTATCGACAAGACATGCCATGATAGCTGTAAAAACCTGCTCAGAAGCGCATAAGCAGCTGAATGGTAACCGAGAGAGTCAGTATAGGAGAAGCTCTCGGCCGTCGTTGTTGTCATCATCTGATTGACCAGAGCAAACTGTGCAGGCCAGAGAAGAGCTGTGAAGCTTTCTGTGCGGCCTCTTCATAGCTAAAACCGAAGACATCGGATATTCAATGATTGTCTTCGCGTCTAACTGGCCAACAGAAGCTTTGTCTTTGCACTAGGCGCTGGTGGAGATAGCCCGGTTCTTGAGCTCGTCGTGGAGGGCATCAATCGGAGTGAATTGAAGTTTGCGAAATCTTGATAAGAATCAAGGGAACTCACAAGTAATGTGCCGAATACGTCAAACGAGTCCTTAGGCTTTCATCAGCCGGACCATGAATGATCCGCCGAGCTTAAAACGGCGATACAGGAAATGCAGTCCCTCGGTTCCGCACGTACCAACGAACCCTGTACACTTGCCTTATGCTGTACAAGAAGTCCATGGTAAACTCACAACAACCACGAGAATACTTGCTCCAGTAGCGCGCAGATATAGATCTTATTCTTGTCGTCTTCCGGTCCAGGCCTGCGTTGGATATCTTCAAGACCGAGAAGGCGCCGCTTAGTCATCGCGCTGTGGCCGATGGTGCTCGGGACCCTGGCCTTCTGCCTGGCTTCAACAGGCGGATCTGGGGCTGATTGACAAGGATCAGACGATCAGACGATCAGACACCTCTCGATTCCCCATCTTCTCCGTTCATTGGACGTGACATCCGTGCTGTTGGGAATTGATCCGGCGACGACAAAAGCCCGTGATTGATAGTTCCGACTTCAACACAGTGAAAACGACAATCGCGCGGAACCGCCGCCGCTCTGCATATGTGCGCATTTATTACTCTATCCATATATCACACGCGACACACCGACGCATAACTTGACGCAACTGTCTACGAACCGAAGATGCCGCCGCCTTCAAGTCAGAAGGGGACGGGCAAGAAGGGCGGCCCCGGTGCGATACGCGGCAGTCAACCACAACGCAGTCGCAATACGACGCCGAACGCGGGAGCGCCCTCCCAAGGGGCTAGCCTGCCACCGATTGAAAGCGTTCAGACAGAGACTTTGGACCTACGCTTTGAACAGTTCCGCAACCTCACATACGAAGACTTGGTGGACCCCGCCGCATCCAGTACCCCGATACCCGACTCCAAGAGCCTCGATGGCATTCTTACGCGACTGCAGAAACTGGGAGACGTGGTAGACAAGAGGGGTGTGTATTGCGACCGAGGAATGCGGCTCCTAGCCCAGAATCGCAGACTGCGGATGGACGAGCTGGCCGCAGAGAGGGGCCGAGAGGAAGAAAGAAGGCAAAGAGAGGCCGATGACGAGGAACGCGAGAGGAAGGCAAACAAAAAGAAGAGGAAAGCCACAGAGAGTTTGGCACCCGGGGGGAGCACAGTCGGTCAGTCACCACCACCTTTTTCGCTACTCTCCACTTTGCAGCTTCACCTTGGTTTCCACCCAGCAAAGTTGTTCCCACTTTACGCGCCCCTCTCCGCGCATTCTCCACGCATCGGACATGCACGAGAACAAGCGTTCACGTCCATGTTCATGCTGTGCTTTTGACTTGCCTGGTTTGTCTATTTCCCTTTAAAGCGCGCAAGTACCCGAGACTGTGCAAGCAAGCAACATGCAAACATGAGTAAAGCACACTGCTTTGATGCATCTGAGAAACCGTACCTGCGGCAAGCGCAGACTGACACGTCGCAATGTAGAGCGATCGTCCCCCTTGCGGGAATCAGGCGGCAAACCTCGGAAGCTGTCGCGCGACAACGATTCCGCCAGCTCGTCCCTCTCACCCGTTGCGCCACGAACACCGAGCGCCATGGACGTAGACGACAAGACCAAGGTCGAGGCTGCAGCGGCAGCGCCAAAGAAGGATGACGACGATGACGACGATAGCTCAGACGACGGCAGACCACCGCCCCCCGCGCGACCACAAGCCAACACGTTTGGCGACGACCCCTCCACCTTCCCCGACCCCACTGTGTACGAGATTCGGCCAGTCAAGCCCGGCATGAGCGAGGAGGAGATCAAGGAGATATACAGCGTCGCAGCCTACCCCAGAAGCGACCTGGCCGATCTAATTGCTGGTGATCCGCCGGATAAGGACTTTAGCAACGCCAAGCCGAGCAACCAGATCAACTTTAGCACCTTCAACACGTACATCGAGCCGTACTTTCGCCCCTTTACCGAGGAGGATCTCGCATTTCTTAGAGAGAGGGGGGACAGGGTGACGCCGTTCGTCATGCCCAAGCGGGGGAAGAAGCATTATACAGAGATATGGGCCGAAGAAGACGGCGCCATGGCTATTGATTCTAGTCCTAGGCGGGATAAGCTCCCTCCGAATCAGGCGCGGGGCAGTATCGAGAATATGGATGACGAAGTCGCTGAAACCGACAAGCTCTCTGTTGGCCCCCTACTATCCAGATTGCTACAGGCAATGCGACCGGAGCACAGAGCGCCCCCGCCCGCCGACCCAGCCATGACCAACGGCATCTACAGTCTTGCAGATGGTGATATAGGCAACGGTCTAGATTTCAACTTTTCCCTCAGCACCGACCCCCCTCCTCCTCCACCTCCTCCCGTCCAGAGCGGAATCAACGGTGGTACCAACGGCATCATATCGAACGGGATGATGACGAATGGTGTTGTTAACAACGGAGTAAACGGTAGTACCGAACCAGGACAGAGCAACAGTCTTCCACCAGCGACGTACATGCCCGAAAGCAACAGCGAAGCGTGGAGAAAAGCCAGCCACCCCAAACTCGATTACAGTCAAGTGGATGAGCGCATCAAGCAGGAGCTGCGACACATTGGCTTTTTGCCTTTACTCCCGGATGTACCCCCTTCCAATGGTGGCCCTAACCAACCGGACCCAGCGGCTGTCGCAGATTACGACGGCCATTTTGACGACGAGGTAGCTGCGCGCATGCGCTTACTGCAGTCTAGGTTACGCGAGCAAGTCCTTCTCAATGGGGCTAGAAAAGCGAGGCTGACGGAGCTCGTGAAGGAACGGATGGCATACCAAGAGTACCAGACCATACTGGAAGACTTGGATAGCCAGGTCCAAGCAGCGTATCTTAAGCGTACGCGGACCATGGGTAAAAAGCCAAAGAAGGCCAGACCAGGTCAACCGGCAACCGCACCAGCAGCAGGAGCAGCAGGGGCGGGAGGAGCGAACGGGGCAAACGGTGGTGGTGGTGCGGGCATGGCGCGGCCGGGGATAGGCGACCTGACGCGCACCCTTATGGAAAGACGGAGGAAGTGGATAGACAGGATAGGCCCCGTGTTCTTGGACGAGAATACCGAGGCCATCGGGGGGTCGTCTGTCAGCAAAGTGCCGCATGGCCCAGACAGTTCGATATTCAAGCCGGGAGATATGGCGGACCTGATAAAGAAGGAGAAGGACCTCTGGGACGAGGAGGTTGAGGATGAATAGTACACACCTCACAATAGTTGTGAATGGAGGGGAGGGGGGGGCAGTGAGGGGGAGAGTGACAGTAGTCGCACGGACTCCGACGACGGCTGCGGGTGTTGCTCTTCCCAATTTCGGCGGCGTGGGCCACCGGATAGCAACAACAGCAACAAGATGATTAAACCAGGATATGGTATCGCGGAACGCCGCTCGAGTACTACCCCTATACCGTCACGAACAGCACCCAAAAAGGGGTTGGCAAAGAAGAAGGAAACAGAAGTTGGGGTTGAGGAGGAGGAGGAGGTTGAGAAGGAGGTTGAGGGTGAATAGTGCCCCCCTCCTCACACTCCCAGCCGGGTTTTGAGGGCACGGAGTGAAGAAGGGCTGCGGAGTGCACCGAGCCCAAGGGTGCGGAGCGGCGAAAGGACAACAACACAAAGGCAAAGTGCACGGCTCAAGGCTGAAGGGGAAGGCGACAGCGATGAACCGTCGCCAAGGCAGCACAGGAGGAGAGGAAGTAACAGAAAGGCAGCGAGACGGGCGAGGCTGCTGGTGTCTATCCTCGCCGAGAGCAGCAGTGAGAGCAGTGAGAGTAGCAGTTAGCTTTCTTCGCGGTGGTTGGGAATGGGTTGTTAAACCGTGTACTCTGTCTTATACTATATCAATAAGGGAGGTACTACTTTTTTTTTTGTGTCAGTCAGCCAGTCAGTCAGTCAGGGTGGGGAAGGGTATATTGTTATTGTTATTGTTATTTGTTATTATTGGGCGTTAGGGAAGGGCAAGGAAGGGCAGGAAGGATAGCTATACAAGCCCAGAGGAGAGGTTCATTCCTTGGTTTTACAACGACTGTACTGTTTTGGGGTTAGGTGCCTGCCTGCCTTAGATATCTGAGCGAATGATCATGTCAAAAGTACCTATCAAATGCTGAACCAAAACAAGCTGTGAATGACTCATTACCCACATAGCGATGCGGCTTAGTTGGTACGTTACTCTGGATGGGACGGCGGTGAGATAGGCCAGTTCATTCTGATACATAACAAAGCACGACTTGAATTTGCTGTTTATTTTCACTCACTCATACGCCCCGCAGTTATCCCAGGTTTCTACTTCTTGTAAAAACCAGAGGTTCGTTACAACATCAGCTAAAACGCAAAACGCATCATAGGTAGAGACCAAGCCTGGCCTATATAAAGTAGAGAGACCGCCATTCCCCCAGACCAACAAACGCCAGACATGCTTTACGCCACATCATCAAAACCATGCAAAAAAAGGGGGTATCATCCCGAGCCCAATCGCCAAATCTCGCCAAAAGATTCCAGAGTCCCATCTTGTGTGCTTTAAAGGACTAAGATCATTAGAGTCAAATCAAAAGCCCGGAAATATTTTGTTGCGTATTATTTGCCCTTCTATCCTGTTAGCAGTTTCTTCTTCGCGAGACAGAGCATCGTGCATTTACATCTCTTCAACCCGCCCTCCCCACTGTCGGATACTGAACCGGCGAGCTCCCGCATGCGTTGCCTCGCAAGAGAAGACGGACTCGCCCGGCCGCAATCACGTTGTTTCGGGCGAGGCGGGCGTGGCTGTTGTTGAGTTTCCACCGGCCGCAGCCGTGGTTGGAGTTCGGTTGCTGTCGATGACGAAAGAGTATTTTCTGTGTTGAAGAAGCGCCGTTTAATCGTACTGCCCCAGCTCTGTATCCTGCCAGAAGTGCTCTCATTATCCGAGTCCTCGACGATGATGCGATCTCGTAACCGCCGGATAGCAAGCTCGCGCCGCACCATTGCGTTTGTTATCTTGGGGCAGTATCCTTTGGGAAGCATGCAGGCCTTGCATAGGGGGCATAGGGAGCTGTTTTCGTTCAAGAATTCGTCGATGCATCCCGGGTGGAAGATGTGGCCACATGGAAGTTCACGGATCACGGTAACGCGATTCTGGAATGCCTCAAGGCAGATAGCACACGTAGGTTGGTAATCCGTCGCGATGGTAGAAGAAGCGAACGGGCTGTTGAGTCCCTTCTCGGATATCGTCATGCCTCTTGCGGTCAGTGTCGTCGTATCAAAACTCTCGGAACGGCCCCGACTGCCTCTCTTTGGTCGACTGGGACGTGGTGATCGTGGGGCTGCCGTCGATCTTGGTGACGTTGGTGGACTGCTGGAATCAGGCTCGTAATGGTACGTAAACAAAGGAAACTTTTCAATGTGCTCCATTGGCACGGTGAGTCGTGCGATGCCCATTCCTTCCAGGTTAACCTCGCCGGCGATGACGCGGCGTCGCAGCGAAGCGCGTCGCCTGCCCTGAACGAGATGCATCAAAAAGGAGGTCCCGGAGATGACGACAAGTAGCACGCCGGCGATGATGAGAAAATAAATCCAGATGGTGGGGAGAGTCGACGGCGTAGTGACATTTAGCTCGGTCCATATGCGAACATAATCAGTTGGGTCGGGGTTGTAGATGTCGCTGATGTTTTTGCCGTATGGCACCTGGGTCACGTTTCCCGAGTACAAACTCAGCTGATGCATCATCTGCTGGCCGACCAGGCTAGACACCGCGTACACGGGGAACCCAACCTCCGTCTTCCACTTCCCCTCGTCGTCGAGACTCCATATTGCCGAACTAGCTGCTGGGGGCTTGGCAGATGAGTTCCCCGGGTGGTAGAATATCAAGCCTCGTAAGGGATCCGTGTGGGCGGATGCCATGTAGCTCTTGGAGCAGGCCACACTAACCCATGGCGCCAGTCCGATGAGGTTATAGTTTGTCGGCGGAAGGTCCGCTTGTCGGACAGCAGACTTGGGCACATAAGGGGCTGTCTCGCTCACGCACGGGTCATCGGCAGCGAGATCGGGTACGTAGAGCAGGCCCTGGATGACCCCATTCGTGGTCTCGGCGTACTTAGGCGCTAGCACGGTTATGTTCTCAGTAATGCGGGCAGAGTACGCGATCTGGCTCTGTCAGCTTGTCAACCGGCTGTTGATACCGAACCAGGGTGGCAGGACGAGAGGCATACCGACAGAGCAGTGATGTTTCTAATGACGGTGCTTGGGACGGTGCCGACACCCGTCCACGAAGGGTTGCTGAATAAAAGACTGTCGTCGCATGAGTTAGAGAGCCAAGTACCGGGACAAGATGCCAAGAGATATTTGACAGATCAACAAAAGGTGCCAAGACGCATTGGCGGTGACGTCGATGGGATATCATGATGCCCAGACATGAGAGGTAACACAGAGCGTCGCGCCGGGTCACGGCGCCGAGAGATGCGCCGAGTCCGTAAAGAAGCGACATTTGGGACGCTTAGGCGACTCGAAAAGTAGACACAAAATAGATGAAGTGGAAGAATCGAATCTAAAATACACTTACACGACATTTTGAATCTCATCGACGGCTGCAGAGACGTCAGTACCCCGTGTTCGTTCTGCTACCCCAGGCTTGGCGGAAAGCTTGGCTAGCCAAGATGCGACAGCCTCGATGATTGTCGGGTCGCCAAGGAGAGCGGGAGGGCCAACGAGAACTTACTCATGGACATTGTAAATCATTTCGAAGGGCGTCAGGCAACCCTTCCGCTGGAGGCTTGCAGCATCCGCCCGACTGCTGATGCGTGGAACGGTAGAGGGACGATTGAAAGTCGGAGCTGACGCAGATGAATCTGCGCTGGAGATTGGCGTTGATTGTGCGGTACAGGAAAGAGCAGGAAGAATTGCGCGGAGCCAAGGAACCGGGAAGAGAGAGGGCGGACGGGGGTTTTTCAGGTGCCAAGCCTCTTGGCGGGTTGAGGACTTTCCGTGTCCTGGATTTTCCAACTGGGTTTAGTGCCATGCCCTGCGTGCTGCAAAAGGGAAAAAAGCCCAGACCGCCCACACACCAAGAGATGCATGACGCAAGGGCATCCTTGGTTATGCGAGACGTGAATGTGGGAAACAGCAAACATCGATCAGAATAAACTACAACCAATGGCGGTGTTGGGACCCCATCACATAATACGTGGAGAGCTCTGATCATCCATTCTCGATGGCACTTTCCGGCGTGAAAAACGACCATCGGGAGTGACTATTAGAAATGGGAACTGCCGCTGAAAGACTCTTCACATCACTAGCGTAACCGCTTGTGCGTTTTAAGGTAGTTGACAAGCTGGCTCGGAGGACGATCCTGTGCCCCCTCGGTTGCATGGTCTATCGATTGACGTCAAATCAGAGCCTGCAGCGGTCAACGTCAGCCCCCCTCAAGTGGAAGCTTAATCGACGACGGCGTTTCCCCAGGGACTCGATGCCAAGAGATGTCGAAAGCCGCGCACGCCAGTACGCCAGTGGTGGGTCGGCTACTTATCTAAGCTTTTTCTTGGGCGCGGGGACATGAGACCATTGACCTCAGTTACACAAGCAGATGCATTCCACTGCATTTTTGGGGGCCATCCGACTGGTCAGTCAGGTCAGAGCAGATGCAGTTGACCCATCGACGACCTGCACCTTTCCGCAGTGGTTTCCCGTCTAAGATGTCGTCGGATGTGCGTCTGCCCAACATTTACAGTACGAGGCGGTCATCGTGACCAGACGCCCGCGTCTCGATAAATCCGATAACCCATTTGCGCAGGACTTTTCTCCGACGGAAAAGCATGGTTCCCTTGAGTGAGCCGATTTCTCAGGGCGGGCCGTTTCTTCCAGAAGAATAACTAATGAGTCAGCTCGAGCCATTGGGCTTTATAAGTCAACGGCGCACGAACGGTGTTGTAGCCTGGACGCTTAGCTCCACCTCAGTATGCCTAGAATGGCTGGGGGTTACGTAGACGAGTTTGATGCGTTCCTGGAATAGCTGGACTTACTCATGTCAGACTCAACTCCGTCGATAGTCTACTTTGCAGTTGACTTGAGATGTTTCTATCTTTGGATATGATGGTGTAGGCTCACCGAGGTGTAGCGCCTCATGTAGAAGCGTGCATTGGGAACATGAGTCCATACACGTGTAAAGAGTGGTCTGCAGATGATCAGCGACAAGCTTTTCACAAGCTTTTTCACACATGTAACGTCCTTAGGCCATGTCGATCTTTGGTGTCAGATGTGGGAGGGGCATTGGGTGCCAAGATTTTTCCACCATATGCTGTCTGAGCTGACGTGCGGAATAACGTTATTGTGGATCGTCCAGTGACATCCTCACGCCGATTATACGTACTAATATTGAGCCTGTTACCAGCTCTGAAGTTTGCGTCTTCCCAAGTCACAGTGAGAGCTTTGCTGAACTGCTAGCTATCCCAGGCCACTTCTTGTTCAGTCGGATAATAATACCAGTAGCAAATACATACCTCTGTCACTTAGGCAACTGAAACACAACTGAGAAATCATCTCAAGTCCGCACAGTCCTGATAATATCATGTTGACACATCAGATCTCTTTTCCAAAGCGCGTAGCAAGGTTATCCTGTGAGAATCGATCAACCCCACTCCACACATCCGGCCAAAACATGGAGAGTTTAGCGTCAGAAAAGAAATGCGTTGATGCCCGATGTGGTTGGCATGGATATTCCGCGCAATGAAAAATGTTTCACATCACCGGGACCTGTTTCTGCCTTTCAATTATTTACTACTGCTCTCTTAGCCGAACCGGAGCTCGGATCACCGGTCTTGGCATCCCGCAAAAGATGGGTGACTCTTAAGAATCGGTAGGTAATGTCACGTCGCATGCCCGACTCTTGCCGAGACCCGGTACGTGGGCCTGTCACTGAGATTGGTGATAGATTCTCCGACAGGAAAGGTGGGCAGTGAGAGAAGGAAAAGAACTGGCATGTGACGAGCAAGTTCCCAACCCACCTCTCCTGCATCCCATTACAACTCCAGTGAGCACTACAGAGATTCTTCGCAAGTCAGCAGGTTTCATATGACCCTAGCCATGAAACTGAAAGAGCAGACGGAAAATGCAAAACAAACACAAGTGTGAGACGGCAAGAGCGAACTTCAACACATTCAATCGGTACCTAGGGCACGTGAGGTCGCGGGGCACCCCGGCCAAAAAAAAAAGCGCACCGCAAAAACCTGATTTCCCCACCCACACCATACAACTACCACACCTTTCATCATCAATACTACTGCT
>MU854032.1:0-31316 GCA_033297225.1 Diplogelasinospora grovesii | reverse complement strand
TAGCCCATAAAACGGCCAGAAACGGCCTGCCAGACAGTTGATCAAGAAGAGGACAATCAATCGACTTTGTTCCATAACTCCGTACTTTTCAACAGCTTCCATAGCTTCTTATTGGCCAGATCCACTGCTTCCACGCAGTTAATGGGTTTTCCTTTCCTGGGCGCCTCACTGCTTACTCCGATCAATCTAATAGGATGCTCGAGATAAGTATAGGGTAGCTATTAAGCCACTAATTAAGGCATTACGAAACATGCTTTAATAAATCATAGCGTGGGAGTAGGTAATTAGCTTAGCTTAATAAAAGAAGGTCCTTAACGTTTAAAGCTTTAATGATTAGTTTAACGACTTCGTTAAAGCTGTTAAGGATGTTAGCTAAGAGAGTTAGTATTAGTCGTACCGAATTACTTACGACGTTAAGACCGAGAATAATAATCTCACTTATAAACAATTAAGTAACGATTTTATTAAAGAAGTTAAAAGTTATATTTAGCTTATAAAGAAAGATCGATAAAGAAAGCTCGTTCAGCCCGACGTACTCGGGAGATTAGCCGAGCGATAGAGAGAAGGAAACTTTAAAAGGAAAGGGAGGAAGAAAGAGTAAGAAGAAGCTTTTAAACAACGAGAAAATAAGGTGCCGTATATATAAGTAGGATAACTACCTTCTCGTTAAGTGCTATTACATGTTCTTAAACCTTAAGCTATACTAGTTTAACCTTAATAATAACACGTAAAAGCTTATAAACGTAGCTCTTAAGAAGGATAAGGACCTTAAAAAGGAAGTTAAGAAGCTTAAGAGTAAGAAGAAAGTAAAGAAGAATAAGGGAAAGGATAACCTAAAGGCTTTTAAGCTTAAGAAGGAGTAATCTTAACTACTCTGAAGGATAACCGAGATTAAAGCGAGTTTTATAACTACAGTGAGATTAGCGTTCTTAATTTAAAATTATCCCTTATTACACTCGGTAATCCTTAACTTTAATTCCACCCTCTATATCTTTAACTAAATAAGCCGCTTCTTTAACTTAAGAAAAGCTGCGCTAAGCGAGTGCGTTTAAGCAGGCGATTATTAAATCCTAATTTTAAGATATAATAAGGTAGATATATAAGTGTAGACACTAATAGGCGGTATTAAAGTACTGCGGCTATATAATGTAGCATACTGTGAGGAGATCATATATAACCTAATTTCCTTACGAAGACTACGTTAAAGAGGTTTTCATTAAGATAATAAGTTAACGGTTACGCTTCTTAAATGATTAGATAAATTAGTTTTATGCGTTTTGCTCGATAAATACGACCAATTTATAATTAAGTATATTTTAAAAGACTTTAACAGAGCAGCATTTTACACGCGTAAAAACAAATTTAATACATGGACCAAAAGATAACTAAGCTGAGTGGAGGCGCTTACGTAGCACCTTTGCCTTAGCTACCTAAGCTTAAGAGCACTTAAGCACTTAGTTAACTGTTCTTAAGGGGTGCGCCTTAAGGGCCCTCACACCTTTAAATGCGACGCATGCGCCTTTAAGAAAATGAAGCGCTAAATATGACGTTAGCTTAAAGAGCTGCGCGAGGCCGTAAGAGAAAGACTAGTAATAGATTTTCACGACTAGCTAAAGGATAAGTAAGGATATAAGATTATGATGTTAGTTACCTGTCGGAAGACTAGTTACTATTAGGACTTTTACCTGTAAAATAGAACTTTAAAAGCTATTATCACGGTGCTGTAAGTGCTCTTTAAAGCGTTAGAGCATTAATATAGGATTAAAGTTAAGGTTATTAAGTGTAATAACGAAATCGTTATTATTAAACCACAGGTCAGGCAGTTCATTAAGCTATAAAGCATTAGAATTAAGCCTTTACCTCCTTATATATAAGCGTTAAATAGCGGAGCTGAACGCTTAAGGGGTGTAGTGAAGAATAAGATGCGCTTAATAAGAATAGGCTTAAAACTTTTAAAGGAGCTATAAAGGGAGATTGTGAAGACAGCAGTATATTTGTTAAACCGCACTCCTCGTTATAAAACTAACTAGAAAACGCCGTTCGAATGCTTCTACTTAAAGGATAAGGAGTAACGTAAGCCAGATTAAGCTTACCTTAAGACCTTTAACTATAAAGCCTTCGTAATAATTATAAAAGTAATAAAGAAAGAGAATTAGGTCGAGAAGATAAATCTTAAAGCGTGGATCGGTTTCTTAATTAGCTATAACTTTACGAACGTTTATAAGATTTAAAATCCGAAGACTAATAAAGTTATTATTATTAAGGACGTGATATTTAATGAGAGTAAGACCTTTAACGGCAACTTAAAAAGCTTAAAGGATAATATTCGTTAAATAAACTTAAAAGTGCTTACGTGCTTACTTTAAGAAAGCTCCATTAATTAAGAAGAGTAGGTTTAATTAGTGTAAGAAGAGTATTAAGAAGTACGGGATTTAAAAGATCTTATAAAAGGAGAAATTAAGGTTAAACCATTAAAAGATCATGCTTACTAAGATGCTAAACTGTAAGAAGCGGTTAATTAAGGCGTTAATAAGCAGAGCGAGAAGCTTTATATAGAAGTAAGGTTTAAACTCCTTCTTACTTTATTACCTTTACCATTAGCTGCAATGCTTACAGCTATAATTAGATCGTTAAGGAAGCTGCTTTAATTAAAGTTAGACCTTAAGGGACGCCTTATAAGAGAGCTGGGAGTAGTGGACTAATTAAGGCAGGCAGATTTAAAGGGTGCTTTTAAGGAGCCCTTAAGTGCGTTTAAGGAGCTTAAATCTGCGGAAGAAAATCTTCTAATTAGATCGAGTATAGCTATAGGCGCTAAGGAACTGCTAAGCGTAAGCCGGTAAGAGGAACCCTTAGAAGAAAACGTTAAAGGCGCTAAAGACCTATTAGGCATAAGCTAATTAAAGTTAAAGCATTCTCTAGTTACTCTTAAGGTCTATTACTTAGATTGTTAATAAGGCGCCTTTTACGTAGGTATTAGGGTGAGTGTGATAAAAACCTTAGAAAGAAGAAAGAAGCACCTTATAAGAACTTAAATAGAGAGACTGTTAAAGAAGAACCTTTACGTAGTTTATAAGAGCGATCTTAAGCCAGCTCTTAAGAGCTATAAGGAACTTAAGAATCACTTTATAAGCGCGTTGTTTAAGGAAGCAGAAGAAGTATACTTACGCAGCTATAAGGACATAAAGTCTTAAGAAGAAATCAGTTTATATGATTTAAGGGTAAAAGGCTATAAGATCCTTAACTGTAAGTGGGTGTACGTGTATAAGTTTAATAAGCACGGCAAGTTTAAAAAGGTGAAGGCGAGGTTAGTTGTTCGAGGTGATTAGCAGCTCTTTAATCTTTACGCAAGCAGTTATATGGCAACCCTCGTTAAAAGATCCTTTCGAACGCTAATAGCGATCGCGGCACGCTTTAATTTAAAGCTACTATAATACGACGCAGTTAATGCTTTTATTAACGTAAAGCTCGACGAGGACGTATTTATAAGGATGCCCTTAAGTTATAAGAAGGCAGGTACCATTCTTAAGCTTAAGAAAGCTCTTTATAAGCTTCGGCGTTCACTATTACTGTAATAAAGATCTCTTACACAGACCTTACGCACTCTTAGCTTTAAAGTAGTTCCTTATGAGCCCTGTTACTTTATAAGAGATAAAGTGCTCCTATTCTTTTACGTTAATAACATTATACTAGCGTTTAAGAAAAAAAATAGGGTAGTCGCCCTTAAATTAATCGAGCAGTTAAAAAAGAGTTACGAGCTTATTAAAGGTAACGAACTTTAATAATTCCTAAGCATTAAAGTGCTTAAAGATAGGAATAAGAAGCTTATTTAGCTCTCTTAATCTTCGTATATCGATAAAATAACTAATTTAATATAAATAAAGCAAGTAATAAGCACTTTTATAATGAAAGAAGAGCTCCTTTCATTTGAAGGCCTTACTATTAAAGCGGACATTATAAACTACTTAAGGAAAGTAGGATCACTGTTATACGCAGCGGTGATTATAAGACTTAACGTAGCTTTCGCCGTTTTATAGCTAGCACGTTTTATAACGAACCTTAAACCTACGCACTATGCGGCTGCCGATAAGGTGCTCTTATATTGAAAGAAACCAGCCATTTAGTGCTCCAATACGGAGGAGAAGATGACTTCCGAGTCGCTAACGATGCTTCTTTCACCGATAATAAGACCGATCGTAAGAGCTCCTAAGCTTACGTTATAAAGCTATTTAATGGGATAATTAGTTAAAGAGTAAATAAATAAGAGATGGTTATAACGTTAATAATAGAAGCAGAGCTTTTAACGCTTTTATAAGCGGCTAAGGAGGCTTTATTCGTGAGCAGATTGCTTAAGGAGTTAGGTATTAGTCTGGATGATAACTATATTAAGATCGAATGTAATAACATGCAAACGATCCGCTTAGTGAACGTAAAGATCGCTATCTTTAAGACTAGCTTATAGCATGTAGATATTTATAATCATTAGCTTCGTTAAGAGATAGAGAATGGAAAGATTATAGTTTGTTACATTAAGAGCGTAAAGTTAATAGTGGATAGCTTACCTAAGGCGCTCCTTAAAGGAACTTAAGAGAGGTTTATTAATTAAATAAATCTGTAAGACGTAAGGAAGCTAATTATTAAACGAAGAAAGGGAGATCTCGAGGACTTAATAGAAGAGATATTTAATGAAGGAGATAATTAGGAATAGCTCCATTGCAGGCAGGTTAGGTACGCCTTACAGGCTTACTTAAGGGGGTATGTTAAATGGAGCGCATAGAAAGTGGAACCCGGGCACGTATTAGATTATATGACTTATAGTTAAGGAGTGCTTTATTAAACTAAGGCTAATTAAGCTTAGCTTACGGAGCGCTTATAAGCAGTGGAGAAGTCCGTTAGAGTTCTTTAATAGTATTTTAGTACTATTAGCCTCCTAATTACAGTTGCAGTAGATTGATTAATAAGAAAATTAAGATTGCAGTACTTAAGAAGATTATTCCATTAATGCGCTATAAGCTATACTTTTAATAATAAGTTTAAAATAAAGGAGCAAACGGCAGATTATCCTTTTCTGGCGTTATGGAGCACTCTTTTTAGTTACGCTAATTAGCTTCCTTAACGCTCTTTATCTTTTAGAAGCGCTCCATTCCATACATTGTAGGCTTATTCCTTAAGCGCTTATTCTTTAAGCGCCCATTCCTTAAGCGCCTATTCCTTAAGCGCCCATTCCTTAAGCGCCATTCCTTAAGCACCCATTCCTTAGCTTCCGGCCTGCGGCCTGTTACGTGACATCCTTTCTTAAGGCACAGTTTAACTTATGCATCTAACACACCCCTTTAAGCAAGCCTGTAAGGCGTGCTTAGACCTTTAAAGCTATTCTTAGTCTTCGTCCACGACCATTATATCTTCTTAAAGCTCTCCCTTTTACCATTCAATAATCCTTTCCTCAATGTCCTTTAAGTTCATTTACTTTAAGAAGCTTTCCCATGCTCCCTTAGCTAGAGCCTTAGTTAGGCTATCTATTATTATTTTTATGCTCTTAATATAACAAACTATAATCCTTCCTTCTTATACCTCTTAACGCAGCTAGTGATTATAAATATCCACGTGCCGTAAGCTTATTTTAAGGGTTGTGATTTTTACGTGGATTAGCTTAATCGTCTGTATATTATCACACTCGATTCGTATGCACGTGTTAATTTCGACTCCCAGTTCCTTAAGTAGTTAGCTTATAAATAAAGCTTCCTTTACGGCTTATAATAGTGTTAAGAGCTTAGCTTTTATTATTAACATTATAACCGTCTCTTACTTATTAGCTCTTTACTTAATTATCCTACCGAACAACTTTATAGTGTAAGCTTAAGAGCTCTTTCGATCGACTATATTATTAATAAAGGAAGCATCGTTAGCAACTTGAAAATCGTCTTCTCCTCCATATTAGAGCGTTAAGAACTTCGTTCCTTATAAGTATAAGAGCACCTTATCTGCGGCGGCCTAATGCTCAGGTTTAAGGTTAGTTATGAAGCGAGTTAGCCGAGATATAGCGAAGGTAACGTCAGGCTATGTGATCATTGCTACGTATAATAGTAAACCTATTTTTCATAAGTAAGTTATAATATTAGCTTTATTAATTAAGCCTTTAAATGGAAGGAGCTCTTCTCTTGTTATTAAGGTGCTCGCTACTTGCTTAATTTACGCTAAATTAATAATCTTCTCGATATACGATGATTAGGAGAGCTAAATAAGTTTCTTCTCTCTGTCTTTAAGTACTTTAATGCTTAAGAACCATTATAAGTCTTTTCCTTTAATAAGCTAATATCTTTACTTTAGTTATTTGATTAAGGTAAGGGCTTTAGCTTAGTCTTTCTCGTTAAACGTTAAGGTAATATTATCTACGTAAAAGAAAAGGAGCATTTTATCCTTAATAAAACAGTAAGGCTTATAAGGTATTAGTTAAAATCTAAGTGTGCGTAAGATTTATATAAGAGATCTTTATTATAATAATAATAACCGCCGAAGCTTATAAAGCACCTTCTTAAGCTTAAGTATTATACTAACCTTTCGATGTCTTAACGGCATTTTTATAAATACTTCTTCGTCGAGTTTTACGTTAACGAAAGCGTTAACCACATCGTATTATAGTAGCTTAAGGTCGTATCATATCATAATCATTATTAATATTCGGAAGGACCTTTTAATTAAGGTTACTATATAACTGCTTACGTAAGGATTAAGGAGCTATTAGTTACCTCTTATAATGAGCCTTACTTTAGCTTTATCGAACTTACTATGCTTATTAAATTTATATATATATATTTACTTATAGTTAAAGATCTTCTGTCCTTTAGCTCTTAAGTCTTTAAAACTAATTTCCACTTAAGACTTTATATCTTAGTAGTTACGGAGATATACTTCCTTTACTTCTTTAAATTGCTTACTTAAAGCATAGTTCTTAAGCTGTACGTAGTTTTTAAGAGGTGTTAAAAGATCTTTACGGTGTAATGACCGAGGCTTCTTCGTTATCCTCTTTACGATAACTCTCATAAAGACCTCCTTCCTTAAGTCATTTACCACTCTTACTCGGGTTCTTATATAAAAGGCGCTTTATTAGTAATTAATATAATATAGCTTTAAAGTAATTAAAGGATGCTTTAACCTTATTTAGCTTATACCCAGTTAGCTTTTATTACTCTTATAAACTTATAGTATAAATAGCAGATTCTTTAACCTTATTTAGCTTACGCTTAATTAGCTTTTTAACTTTATTTAGCTTACGCTTAACTATTCCTTATTACTTATAAATAATAAATTCTTTAACCTTATTTAGCTTACGCTTAATTAGCTTTTTAACCTTATTTAGCTTACGCTTAACTGGTCTTTATTACTTTAGTTTTCGATGCTTAAAGGAAGATTCTTTAACCTTATTTAACTTATGCTTAATTAGCTTTCTAGCTTTATTTAGCTTATGCTTAACTGCTCTTTAATATTAAGGTTTAAGGGCTTTTAAGTCCCTACTTTAATAACTATTAAGAGTCTGGTAACATCTCGCCCTTAGTCTTTAATATTAACGTTTAAGATCTTTAACCTTAATTAGCTTACACTTAGTTAGTTCCCTTCTCCCTACTTTATTTAATCCACTACTCTCTCCTTTCTTATAAAGCATCCTTTAAGTTTTAAAGGTAATAGCTTTCTTAATAGTTTAATTGCAGCTACCAGCATTACTGCTAGCGGCGAGGGTAATGGAGTTAAAAGAAGCTTAAATTTAGCCTCCATATACTCCTTTTCCTTTAACTACTTATTAACGCCTTATTTAACTGCTTTTTACAATTTAATATTATCATTATTAATCGCTTCTTAAGCCTTAGTTTCTTCTTTTATAAAGTCCTTTAAGTCTCTCACTTCTTAAAGATCTTCTTCCATTAGTTAAACTTATTTATCTTATTCTTTTAACGTATCGCTCTTTTAAAGCTATTTAGCTAACTTCTTAAGGTTAACCTTATGAATATCATCTCTTATAGTCTTTAAGTTCCCGTTAAAAGTCTTTATCTCATTAAAGATTACGTTTTTTATAACCATGACTTTATTAAGGGCTAAGTTCCAGATCCGATAAACGTTTATCGATTAATATCTTATTAAGTAACTAATTTACGCCTTAAGGTTTATATGCTTTAAATGCTATTCTCACTTTATAGCTTCCGTGGTAAGAGCGTAAGCTTTATAGCTAAATGTTTATAAGTGGGCTTAGTTTAACTTTCTTTACTCCTTATCCTTTAAATAAAAACTTTCGAATAATGTTTTTCATTTATTTTTATATCTTAACGTATAATTTAATAAATATACCGCAGTCCTTAATATCTCTCTTTAAAGTTTGTTTAAAAGCTTTACTCTTACCCTTATTAAGCGTATTTTATCCTGTACCACACCCCTTAAGCGTTCCGCGCCTTTATTTAACGCTTGCGTATAAAGAGGGGAAGGCTCGATTTTAATGCTTTAAAGCTTAATAAAGCGCTTTACTTTAAGCTTAATTATAATTATCTCATTATTACACTTAATTACCTTTACCTTAATTCTATATTAGCATTTAAGTAAGCTTAATAGGATCTTTAACATAGTGATAATTAACGCCGTAATTTAGTCTTTTAAATAAAAGTCTTAATAATATTTAGTTTTCCGATAGGTAATTAGCATTAAGCTTAAGTAGCCTTTTTAATCTTCTTTAAAATTATAAAAGTCGATCGCTAATCTTTCCATTACTCCCTCGCGTAGCTCCTTTAAAGTATGCTTTATTTAGCGCTTAAGTTTTCCTTATACGTAAGCATCGCACTTCGCAGTTATTATGCCCTTAATACGCACCCTTTAAGAGTTATTAACTAAGTACTTAAGAGCTCCTAAGCTTAAGTAACCGAGGTAAAGGTGCTACGTAAGCGCCTTTACTCTTACTAACTTCCTTTTAGTTTAACTGTTAAATTAGTTCTTATATACGTAAAAGGTTACTTTATTAACGTCTTTTAAGATGTGCTTTATTACGAATTAATCGGATTTTTTTGTTAAAGCGTATAAAACTAATCCGTTTAATCGTTTTAAGAGCGTAAGATCCGATTTATTATCCTAATAAAACCCTCTTTCACGCAGTTTACGTAAGGAGACTAAGTTACATGTAATTTCTTCGCAGTACGTTATATTATATAAGTATAATAATCTCTCTTTTCCAGCTAACGTTTACACCTTAATATCTACTTCACCGTAGCTTAAAATCGGTATTTAATAGTTGCTTACTTAAATATAGTCGCTTAACGTCGCTCGCTTAAAGTTTAAAAAGCAGCTTATTTAATTAAAGATGTAAAGAGTGGAATTAAAGTTAAATATTACCGAATGTATAAGAGGATAAGATTAAATTATAAACGTTACTCCCTTTATAATTATAAAGCTAGCCTTAATCTTTACTATCCTCTTAAGTAGTTAAGAACGCTTTATAAAGCGCTCCCTTTGCCTCGAGTCCCTTAACGAGCTTATTAAGTCCTCTTTCTTCGTTTTCTTCTTACTTTTCAGATTCTTAAGTTCTTTCTTTAAGTTCTTATCTTCTTTAAGAGCTTTATTAACCCTCTCTTAAATACGTTCGTTAAGTTTAAACCAGTTTAAAGCTAGCTTTAAGAACATATAGTAACATTTTATTAAGATTTAATAATCCTACTTATACGCGCTGCACTAAGCCTTTTCCTTATACTTCTCGCTTATCGAATGCTTCCTTTTATTTCTTCTTCCTCCTCTTTCCTTACGTTCTTCATCGTCATTAACGTCCTTATTACGCTTATAGTTATAAAAAGAGCCTTTATCCACTTCGGAGCTAGTGTGGGTATTATTATTAAAGGTAAATAACTTTCTATTAATAGTGTTTATAAGGTCGCGGTAATTAAGAGTGCTGCTATCGATCTGCTTATAATGTAATATATTAAAATGTAACAATCCGGTGTCCACACTGCTAGGGAATAAACAATGGAACTTTAATAAGGTTGATAAGCGAGACTTTAATAATGCGTTACACTTAAGTTCGGACATAAGACTGTAGATGATAGCTTAAGCACTTGTATTAATTACTGTCGTAATAAAGGGAAACTATTTAAGTCGTAGTTACGACTATTGTATATATACTTCTTAAATTACTTTAGATCACCGCGATTTATCGTGAGCCTAGTGATCCTTTATACCTTAGATCACTCTAAATCACTTAAGCTCTCCGTGAGCCTAGTGATCCTTTACCGTAAGGATCACTTTAAATCACCTATGTTTCCTGTGATCTTAATGATCTACTGCTGATTGGTCCACATTAGCGGGGTTAAGCCCCACTAGCCTATTCTGCCTTATGTCATCTTTCCTAGCTTCCCGTTTAGCCGCTAGCCCCGCTTAAGCTTATCGTCCTGCCGCCAGCTGCCTGCCGACTGTTAACCCTTTTAGATTCGTGACACGGTGCCCCTCCTTTACGGGCTTCGTCCCGAAAACCTTATAAGCGCCGCTAACTAACAGTTATCTTATCCTTCTCCACGCTTAGTAAGTGTTTCCTGTTTTTCTTCTTTTCCCTCTCCTATAATGGCGCACGCTTACTAACAGGATATCGAATAGAATAACCGGCTCGCGTGTCGAGAAATCTACATAAAAGAAAACATCCGAACGATTACTTCTTTCTGTATCGATTAACTCCTTCGGTTTCGAAGTTATACCGTGCTCTTACTGTTATAAGCACGCTCGTGTATGTAAGATGCTCGATCGCTCTTATCGCTGCGGCGAGTGTGTCCGCCGTGGTCGTTCTTACGACGGTTCCGGAGTCCCGGTTTCTTCCCGTTTATGTTCCGGACTCCTTTACTTCTCTCCTCCTCTTCCTTATTAACATCCCTTAGTCGCTCGTATTCTTGCCGAGGCGAAGCGCTTAAACGAAGCGGAGCAAGATGCCGAAAGGCAGTTCCGTTCCGAGCGTAAGAATCTTACGGAGACTTAACGTAAGGCTGTAGAGGCTTAACGCGAGGCTTAGCTGAAATTCGACGAATCCCTCGCTCGTTTAGACCGTTTACGTTATTAAAAACGATCCTTAATGACACGCGGCAACGAATTGACCCGCCGCGGTTTAGCTTCTCTTAATGAGATAGAGGCTAAGGATAAGGCTACTGTCGCGAGGCAAGCTGCTACCTTCGACGCTTAGTCCTTTAGTGCGCTTAATGTGATTAATTAAGACGCGCTCCTCGTTAGTCCTTTAAGCTTTAATGTTATAAGCGGTCTGGATTCTGTTAGTAGAAGCGTTATAGCTCCTGTTAACAGTTCTATAAGTGTTCTATAAGTTCCCACGTATTTTCTTCGTGCCCGTACCCTTCCTACTTAACTAAGTACTCCACTCCTTCTACTGCTTCTCTTAAGTTTAAAATGCTTTTTATATCGAACTCTCTTTCTTCGGTTTCCACTTCCACGTGTTACTTTAATTTAACGTTCTTTAATATTAGTTTTAATAGTGAAACATGAAAAACCTTACTCCTTAACCTTATAATAGATAGTAAGTTTAGCTCGTAGTTTAACGTTACGACTTTCTTACTGATTTTAAATAGTCCGATTTTTTTAAAATCCAGTTTATCGCTTAATCGCTTTGTTTTTAAATTCCTTCTAACAAAGTAAACCTTATCCCCCTCCTTTAACGGTGGTCCTTTAACGCGCTTTCGGTCTGCATACTCCTTTATCCTTTATCGAACAAACTTTAGCTCGACCTTTAAATTCTCGTGTAGTAAGGTGAGTTTTTTAGTTATAACGGCTGCTTAAGGTACGTAGACCTTTAGTCCTTAACGTAAGTTTGCCTCGTACCCGTAGTTCGTAAAGAACGGTGTTACTCTTATCGTCTCCGTCCTTATCGTATTGTACGCTAGCTGCGCACATAGTAGTTGCTTTATTTAGTTATCTTGCTCGTGATTAACGTATGCCTTTAAGTATGTCTTTAACACTTAGTTTATTCGTTCCGTTTATCTATCCGTTTATAAGTGATATACGGTTAAAAGCTTACTCTTCACCGCTATCCTCTTTATTAACGCTTATTAGAACTTAAATACGAACCTCGTGTCTTTATCGGTAACGATTTCGTCCGGCTATTTATATTAGCTTACTACTTCTCTCACGAAGAGAAACGCTATCTGCTCCGTGGTGGTCGATTCTTAATATAGTAAAAAGGCTCCCTATTTAATTAACCTCTCCACCACCACTTAAATACTGTTATATACCACTCCCGTCACCGGGTCCTTTAACGGTGGTAGCTTAGTGATAAAGTCCATCGTAACTAATCCCTATGCTCTTTCTACTACCGGTAACGGTTTTAATAACCCGTACGGCTAATGCCTTACAGCCCTAATCTTATTACATAGGTCGCATCCTTCTAATGTTTCTTTCACGCTTTCCTTCAGTCTTAATTAGTTAAAGTGTCGCTATACTTAATGAACAGTGTGCGTGATTCCGAAGTGTCCTCTTAACGGTGACTCGTAAATCTGCCGTATAACTTCTGTTCGTTATTTTAATCGTATATACGCCTTCCCTTCGTGCTATAGCTTTCGTTACTATAAGTACACCCCTTTTTCTTTCTCACTTACTTCCCACTCGGCTTATACCTCCTTATCGAGTTCCTCTTAGTACTTCCTAAAACTAGGTCGTTATTCCCGATATACAGCACAGCTTTCTAGCTAAGCTTATAATAATTCCGCCGCGAAGCAGTCCTCGTTAATTCGTGGTTAATATTAAAGTGATCCGTCCTTTTATTCTTAAAAGATTAGTAACGTCTCCTTCCTTTCACCTTTCTTATAATCCGCTCGTCGGCTTAGTACATTTGCCCTTACGTTTTCCGATCCTTTAACGTAATGTATCTCGAAGTTAAAGTCTACTATAAACTCTGCCCACCTTATTTATCTCCCGTTTAAGTTCTGTAAGCTTATCCAGTACCGTAAGTTCTTATAGTCCGTATACACTTATACTAGGTACGCGGTTCCACTTAAGTACGGTGTCCACTCCTCGAACGCCTCGACGATAGCTATAAGCTCCTTATTATGGACCGGGTAGTTAAGCGCTAGTCCCGATAAGGCCTTCGAGAAGAACGCGATAAGGTGTCGCTTCCCCTCGCCGTCTCTTTAGCTAAGTTGCCCCCCGATCGTAAAGTCCGATACATCGGTCTCGACTTTAAATAGTTTCGTTAAGTCGGGCAGTTTTAACATAAGGTCGCTTACGATAAGTTTCTTAAGCTGCTAAAATGCCCGCTCTTAGTCCTCTCCCTAATAAAACTCTACGTCCTTCTTAGTTAGATCGTGTAACGGTCGCACTACCTCCCCGAAGCCTTTAACAAACATTCGGTAAAAGTTCGCGAACCCGACGATAGCGCGTACTTCCGTAACGTTCGTCGGTATCGGCTAGTTCCGTACTGCTTCCACCTTTTCCGGTTCTATCCTAACTTATCTTAACGATATTAAATATCTTAAGAACACGGTTTCTTACACGTAAAACTCGCTCTTCTCCTTATTTACCGACAGCTTATATTACTATAACGCATCGAGCACTTCCTTTACGTGCCTTTTATGTTCCTTTAGCGTTCTCGAAAAAATAAGAATATTATCGAGATAATACACTATTATCCTGTTTAAATATAGTCGTATCGCATAGTTAATAACGGCTTAAAACGTAATAAGCGCATTCGTAAGCTTAAACGGCATTATAAAGTACTTATAATGTCCGTAAGGCGTGCGAAATACAGTCTTCCATTCGTCGCCCTCTTTAATACGAATATAAGCGTAAGTAATAAGAAGGTTTAACCGCGTAAAGTACCTCGCTCTAGTTAACTAATCCTTTAAACGCGAGATTAGTAGTAATAAGTAACGATTCTTTACCGTTTAGTCGTTTAACTGTCGATAGTCTATATATATATAAAGCTTCCCGTCCTTCTTCGGAACAAATAACATTAAGTATTTTACTAATAATATCGATTCCTTAATATAACCTCTTTTTAAGTTTTCCTTTAAGTACTTTCTTAACTCCTCGTCTTATCGTGCATTACTATAATACACTTTAAAGAGTCGTAATTACGCTCCTTCTTTAAGCTTAATTTCGTAGTCTTACGGACCTCTTTCTAATAATCCTTTTAAATACTTACTTTCGAATGCTAAGTGTCCTTAATACTCCGATAGTACACTATTCTTCCGGGTCCCCCCACTTTACTAATAGTATATAAACTTACTTACTATTATAACAGTATTTACGGCTTCCGTTTAAGTAACCCGTCCTTAATACGTTTAATGTCCACTCTCTTTTATAAAGTACATATCGACTTCGCCGTCTTTCCTTAATAACTCCCGTGCCGGCGTCGTCTCGGCGTCTTAACTCCTTAATAAATCCTTTCTTTTAGTAATCGGGTGCTTCCGTTATTTTAGTCGTAAGTAGCCACCGCCCTTCTAACTGATATTTAAGTTATACTCCTCGTGTTATAAGCGCCTTAAAATTATATCTTTACTCGGCCTTATGTTTACGATATCGAATATCGTTTTCGTAATCTTTCCTTTAACTCGAATGTTTAATAGTATCGTTACTCTTTTAGCCTATTATATATCGAATGGTCCCTTAATCATTACCGGTTACTACTTTTCTTCTTAAAACATTTATAGTTCGTTAATAACCTTTAGTGACACTAAGTCTACTTATAACCCTCCGTCGACTAGCGCTCGGATCCGATGTCCTTCCTATTCCACATTTACATATAACTTACGGTCCTATTAAGTAACGTTGGTTTCCGCCACTTCTTTCTCTTAAGGGTTTTCCTTTATCGCATTACTAATCCCCCCGTCGTCGGTAACATTAGCTCCATTATAAAGTTAAGCACTCGCGGCCCGCTCCTCCTCCTCTTAAGTGGTCTCGGTGTTTAGTCCTGCAGCTAATTCTCCTTCGTCTAACGTATCGAATCCGCTCAGCCACGTCTGGCTAGCGTGCCGCCACCCTTCGTCATTAGCCCCTCGGGTCACGTGCTTCCGCGGTGGTCGAGACTTATTACGGTTCTCGTGCCACTGCTCGCACTTTATCCTTACATAATGCATACAGTCTATAGCCGCACAGTACGGCAACGAAACGTCTGCTTACGCCTTACTGTTTCTGCATGCTGCCGGGTACTAGTGTCGTAATCGTACCGCGATCCTAACGACGTTTAGTACCGGGTCTCTGCATCGCTTCACTTCTTAACGGCCTCTTAACGAGCTCGCTTAATACGCCCACCGAACCGGCTCCACTCTCCCGTTAGTATCTCGTAGTCGTTCCGGCTAAAAGTCGTGCTTATACTTTTCCCTATAGTGAGTTCTGCACCCGTAATAGATGCAATGAAACCACGCCACCTACGGGTGTCTTACGTGTCTCCAATCCAACTCATTTATATCTTCGGTGTACACTTCCTCCCTTAATCCGTACCCGTGTTCTCGGATGTAAGAGGTCGCTCTTCCGTCGCACATTACTCCTTTCCGCTTCCAGTAATCGTACTACGAGATAGACGGCTGTCCTTTTATTATCCGTTTTTCTTCTTCGCCCTCATACTCCTATTCTGGTAGTACGATCGCGTCTTTTTCCTCCTCTTCTTTTAATCCTAATAGTCCGTCTTACCGGGTCCTAATTATTATAACTAATCTTATAGTTTATACGACGTCGCTTTAAAGCTGTGTATAAGCCTATTTAACCGTTTTTAAGTCCTCTTACTTCCTCCGTAACTCGCTTCTAACCATTATAATCACCCTTTATGCTTCGAGTACCTTACTTTACAAGTAAACCGCACTTAGTCCTAACGTTTAGCCTGTTTAAGTAGTGCTTCACTGCCCCCTCTCGTCTTAAGTTAACATTAACCCTTACTGTTCAGCTATTAATAATAGCCTTAGTGGCGGTTCGACATGGTCGAACGAGATTCCTAAGTCGTCGTTCACCACGCCCTGCTAGTTCGTTCCGTTAAAACCGCTGCTATCGCTACTATCGTCGACTTCTCCTCTTAGCGTTTAATCGTCGTCCGTAACGTCCTCCCCACTATTATAACTAACGCACGCGGCTTCCATCCCCTTTACCTCCTTTAAGACGTCTGCCGCTTCCTTCCTTAAGACCGGCTTCCATCCAATTTTCTTTTGCTTTTTACACTCTCGCGCGTAATATCCTTTCTTATTACAGTTATAGCACTATATATTAGCTTTATCTCGGGGTCTTCTTACTTAAGCTTACGCTACATCGACGTTTATAAGTCCAGAGTGTGTCCCTTACGACGTTCCTTTATACCTGTTCTTCTTATAACTGTCCTTTAATACGTTTCCGATAAGCTAATAGCTCTTCCCACCCTTCTTCTCTCGCTGCTTAATAAAGTTACGGTCGTCGATCTTAACTATTAGCGCGATAAAGGCGTCGAGCTTTAACTCCTGTTAATCCACCTTATACACCTCGTCCTTTATACTATCCTTCAGTCCTTCGTAAAACACTCGCTTTTACGTATCTTTATTCTAACGTGTCTTTATAATCTCTTATATGAATTTTATCGCGTAAGTAAACGCCGCTTTAGTTTACTTTAGCCGTCCTAATCGTTCTTCGGCTCGGCGAACCTTATCCTGTTCCCCGAACACCTTCGTAATTTCTTCCGTAAATGCCTCGATCCCGTCGTACAGTCGACTAGTGTATAGTGAAAGTTGCTTGTTTCCGTCTTCCTTTAACCACTCTTTCTGCGCCGAGCTGCACCACTTAGCAGCCTTTCCTTCTAGTAATGAAATGGTAAACACCGACTCGTCCTCGCCGTTTACGAACTTCTCGTCGTGGTGTGAACAGTACGAACGTACTGTTAACAACTAAGGCTGCAGCTTGTCCTACGTGCCGTCGAAACGTAATGGTACCGGCAGCTTTACCTTATTCTTCACATCCACTTTCTCCTCCAGTTCTTCTCTCTTTTCCTCGACGTTATTAACCTTAACGCGTGTTTCCTTACTTTCTAGCGTTAAAAGTCTAACCTGCTTAATAAGCTGTTAAACTGCTTCGTCCATCGTAGGTTCACGTCCCGTAAACTGTGTCGATTAAGACATAATGTTCGTAAAGTTCCTTTGTTTTTCCGTAACAGAACAAAGGGAGTAATTAATGTATAACAATCCGGTGTCCACACTGTTAGGGAATAAATAATGGAACTTTAATAAGGTTAATAAGCGAGACTTTAATAATGCGTTACACTTAAGTTCGGACATAAGACTGTAAATAATAGCTTAAGCACTTATATTAATTACTGTCGTAATAAAGGGAAACTATTTAAGTCGCAGTTACGATTATTATATATATACTTCTTAGATCACTTTAAATCACCGCGATCCATCGTGAGCTTAATGATCCTTTATACCTTAAATCACTCTGGATCACCTAGGCTCTCCGTAAGCTTAGTGATCCTTTACCGTAAGGATCACCTTAAATCACTTATGTTTCCCGTGATCCCAGTGATCTACTGCTAATTGGTCCACATTAGCGGGGTTAAGCCCCACTAGCCTATTCTGCCCTATGTCATCTTTCCTAACTTCCCGTTTAGCCGCCAGCCCCGCCTAAGCCTGTCATCCTGCCGCCAGCTGCTTGCCGACTGCTAACCCTTTTAGATTCGTGACATAAAAGATTAAATCCAGTACTCTTAACGCAGGTTAACTCCCTTAATTACCTTCTCGAAATCATTAAACTAATCTTTAGTAATTTAAACATTAAGCACACCCTTTAACTTTACTTAAGTAAACGTATGCTTTTAATTTAAAACTCACTTACTTATATCGCGTAGTTACTTTATAAATGGCTTAACTGCCTATTAGTACTTATTATAAGCAATCTTTCTTTCCTCTAAATCTATTACTCTTACTTATAACTTTAAGTTTATGTACCACTTATTAAGGGTGCCTTTAAGTAAGCATGAAGTCTTAACTAAATGTGCGTTAATCGTTAAAATAACCTAATTCTTAAGACGTTTAACGCGCTTAATCTCCTTTTTATAATCGTTCTTCTCTTATTTATAAGAGGCTATAGCTATTTAATAGTTTAAACAACCTTCTGCTATAAGCTTTATAAAGCTCCTTATTAAGGTGCCGCTTAGATCCGGCTCCTTTAAGGTTATAGTTATAAAGCTGTTATTAATAGTGGTTAATGATCCTCTCATTAAGCGGATCCTTAATGGCCGCCCTAATCCTAATCTTAATAGCCTTATAGCTCTCGAGGGTCTTAAAGCTATCATTCTCTTCTCGAAGATGCCCACTTAGGGCTTTAATAGAATGGTAAGGAACTCCTCTCTCTTAATGAAGTTAGGATCGATCTTATCTTATATATAAGTAGAGCTTGCCTTGGTTTTAAACTGGTTATCCCATTCTTCTCAGTCCTTAGCACTAGTGAGGAAGACCTTCTTATCATTTATTAACATGGTTGCTTATTATGTATTATATGCTTAAAAGTGATAGACTATTGTATTAACGCAGTAGAAGTCGTTTGCAGACCGGGCTCATAACTGTTAGAAGTCACGGCTTTTCTTACACACGTAGTAATTAAGGTCAACTTATGTTATTCTTTTTTAACTATTTAGCAGGCTGTTTCTAGCCATTTAATGAGTTATATAAATAGGTCTAGAATAAAGGAGCAAACGGCGGATCATCCTTTTCCGGCGTTGTGGAGCACTCTTTCCGGTTGCGCCAATTGGCTTCCTTAGCGCTCTTTGTCTTCTGGAAGCGCTCCATTCCATGCGTTGTGGGCCCATTCCTCAGGCGCCCATTCCTCAGGCGCCCATTCCTTAAGCGCCATTCCTTAGGCGCCCATTCCTTAGCTTCCAGCCTGTGGCCTGTCACGTGACATCTTTTCCTGGGGCATAGTTCAACTTGTATATCCAACACATCCTAACTATAGGATAAGATCAACCCCGAAATCTACAATCAAAAGGAATTCCTCACCAAGCCTTAAAGACCACAGGTAGGCGCATATGAAAAGAGGAAGGAACTTGGATCACCGAACGAACTACAGAGCATTACAAAGCTCTCGTTTAATTTCGAAGAGTTTAAACTAGTTTAAAGCCAGCTTAAGGAACATATAATAATACCTTTTTAATGTATAGTAAGGTAGCTTATACGCACTACACTTAAGCTTATCCTTAAACTTCTCGCCCAGTGAATGCTTCCTTTTATTACTTCTTTTCTTTTTATAATCTTCTCCCTCGCTCTTATCGTCTTATCGCTAGCAATTATAAAAGGAGCCTTTTCTAACTTTAAGTTTAATCTTATTATTATTATTTATAGTAAGCAACTACCTATTAACTGCGTTAATAAGTTCGCAGTAATCGAGAGTGCCTCTTTTAATCTTCACGCGGTATGTTATATTAAAAGCTTAAATTTAATACTTTTACTTTAAGTTTAATCCTTTAATCGCCTTTTTAAAGTCATTAAACTAATCTTCCGTACTTTAAACTTTAAGTATAACATTCAGCCTTACTTTATAAAATGCTTACTCCTATTTTAAAATCCACTTACTTATATCGCGAGGCAGCTTTATAAGCGGTTTAACCATTTATTAATAGTTGCTTCGAGCAGACTTCCTTTCTTTTGCTTCCGTCCTTCCAACTTAAAGCTTTAAGCTATTATATTATTCTTTAATACTAGTTTCAGTAAGACATAAGGTTCTAATGAGATGTAAGCTGATTATTATTATAACCCAGTTCTTAAGAGCTTTAATCCTATCGGTCTCTTTATTGTAATCAGCTTAGTCTTATTTAGAGAGCGAGAGCGCTATTTAGTAGTTTGCTCGTCCTCTCCCTGGGACGACTTCAACACCGCGTACATCACCACCTTTCCTCATGGTCGGTCCCCTCCCCTCCCTCCTCTTTCTCCCCCATAACTCACCCAAATCCATCAGCAAACGGCACTCATCTCACCTCCCTCCCCATTGATCATCGACTCTCCATGCTTAACAACCACGAATCTTGGATGGTAATCTACCCGGCCTACGTGACCTTCACACGCTTCCGCGCGGGGATCCAGTCCGCCGAAAACCCGGACAGCCCGGCATACTATTCTCTCTGCTTCGCCCTCCACGCTACCCGCATCTTCTGTGCCACCGACCCCCGAGACAAAATCTATGGCGTACTGGGCCTCACGCGCCCAGATATTCAGCAGCGTATCGCAGCAGACTACGCTAAGTCCGTCGAGGACGTGTTTCGCGAGGCAGTTCTGCATATTCTCCTGAAAGAGGCGTCGCCTGCTTTCTATGGGTATCTGCCGCTCAACCGCTCCGTGAGGCCGGGCTTACAGTCCTGGGTTCCGGATTTTACGAGTCCTCAGGCGGCGAGATATATGGGACTGCCACCGATACTTAACCCGGACGAGGATCTAAAGCATGATGTCGCGGGATTGAGGGTATCGGTGTGTAGGAAGAGGTTAATGGTGAAGGGGAGGGTTTTAAATGTTGTTAAGGCGATTAGGCCGCCGACGAGGCACGCGATGGTGGTTGCGGAGGTGGATGGACGTTCACGGGAGGTGCTGGATGCAATCAGAGAGTGGCTAAGGAGGCAGGGGCTTGTGGATGGAGCGTTACCGGAGTAGGCGGACAAGATTTTTAATAGGATGGTTTATGTGGTTAAGCTGTGTAACGTAATTAAAGAGATTAAGAGGGCGGTGAGGGGGTGTGCGGAGCACTGGGCGGATGGACGGCTAACGAGGACGTTAAGGAAGGTGTTAGTTATTAAGTAGGATGATTTAAGCGAGGAAGGAGAGGAGATGATCCAGACGATTTTTAATTAATTGTTAGATGCCGTAAGGAAGCTGACTGCTACGCTTAATGCCGTTAACTAGTGGGCACGGATTAACGACGTTACGTTATTAATTAACTTGATTTTTAACGGGCTTAAGAAGTTCCTTAACTTAATAATATGTTAAGCACTCTTAGTGAGAAGAAAAGTGATGTGTATTAAGAGAGGAGAGGCTTAAATTTAAGATCTCCCGACCTATTTACTTAACCTACTGGCTTAATAAAGAAATGGAAGGTAAAAGATATAGAAGATGCTAGTGAGAAAGAACTTATAGGTAAAGGTAAGAAAGATCTTATAAATAAAGGTAAAGATAAGAACCTTTTAACATAATATCACTCGATCCGGGTAAAAGGTTCTTTATTAGTTATGGTGGATGGTACGATCTCGCTAAAGGGGAAGTTAAAGCTAAGGATTAACTTACTACCTTATTTCCGAATGCTAATGTTCCTTTCATTCTCCGTGAAACAGAAGAGGATTGCTACGAGATGGTCGGGATAGCCTCGCTTCCACTAGGCATGTTAACTACGGCTGGTGAGTCTAGACAGGCGGGCCGGTTTCGAGAGATCACGATTATTTAAAGGAGAACTGCTTTGCTAGTAGTTGTAATGAGAGCTTTAATTCGTTAGTTTGTAACCTAGTAAAGAACAATATCCTCGGGACGTCGAGCAACTAATTACTATAAGGATAAATATTATAACCAAAGATGGGGGAGGTGCAGGCAATTATAAAGACATTTGCTTTTCGGAGATTGGAACTTGCTTTAACGGCTGATATTTAAGATTTAAAGTCTCCTAGATGGTGATTAAGTTTTTCCTGCTAAGGTGTTACCGTAAGCGCTGTAGCGAGAGGCACCTGCCCGTAATGAAGTCGTGGATAGTGCTATGTGCAAATTGAACCGACCGGGGCTCTTTTTCATTAACCTGCAAGAGATTTTCACACTATAAGACAGTGCGGTTCATATCACGCACCAGCCGCCGTGATTCCGAATATTGTTGTTAAAGGTCGATAAAGACTAACTCGCGGACTTCATTAAGTTCTAAAGGCCGTTTCGCTACAGCCACCCATCGAAATAACCTCTAAGCTAAATCAGCCTTTTTTTACCGAAATACGATGCGCGATAGTGCTCGAGTGAAAGTATCTTTTAAGTCCTTAAAAGGTTACAGAGGGATTATTAAATATCCTCGTTGCAGCTCGCTATGCAAATTTCGCTTATCAGGAAAGGAACTTAAAGGAACTTAAGATAGTTACTATATATTCTTTTAAAGCTAATTAACGGTTACTTACATCCTATTAGCGTGCTACGTTATTATTTTTATGATTTCTTTTAAGAGAGAATGGTCCTTAACCTCTAGGTCCTTATTACGGATCCCTTCCTGCAGAGCCGCCTTAACGTAGAGACGAATGGCTAAGCTTAAGCTATCGAATGCCATTAACAGGTGCTCCATGCGCGAGAATCTACTCATTAGGTTTATAAATAGGCTCTCGCAGCTGGAGATAAAGATTCTTAAATTAGACTTAATGGTAGTAAGTTGTCGGATACCTCGGCTACCTCGGTATAGTTTATCTCGGTTACTTCTATTCGCTTACCACTTATAACGTGTATATATTAAAGCTATATTAAGACTTCTAGTCGCTCTTTTCTTTCTTCTTTAAAGGACTTCTTTTATAGTTAATTTAATGCCTTCTTCTTAACAACTGTTAAAATAAGTGCTATCAGTATCTTAAGAAGAGATCGCCGCTTTACGGAGTCGCACCCATCCAGCCCACTTCTTAAGGGCTATATATTTAGTTTACAACTAGGATAATAGGAATATATATCTTATACAGGCGGCTAACTACGGTACGAAGCTCATAGCCATTAAGAAAGGCGCGGATACCGTCCCGTCCGTAGTTAGTGGCTACGGTACGGAACCTACTAATCTAATAACGACATTAGCATAATAGTACTTACGAGTTCCATAGCGCTTAGCTTAATAACTACCCCTTCTTTATATACTAATACGATAACTTTAACTACTATTACGTTTACGTATAGTAGCATAACTACGTATACCTCTTGCCTATCGATAGTTACGTAATGCCTATACGGCTAAGTTATTATGGATATTATCACCCTTATTATGATATTCTGCCTTAAATTAACTACTCCTTAACTTAGCAACCGAGAAACTTGCTACCACCCTTAGCATTAATACGGAGCATCTTAATTACGGTACGCCGTCGTCCTTTATAATAATAAGGTTATGTGCCCACCGGGACTCCGACGTTTAAAACAACCTCGGTAGTGACTTCTGGCGCTGGTAAGGGCGCGGACGTAACGCGCATCTGCCGAGAGTCCTTTAAGTCATTTCAGTAATTAATGGCCAACTCCACCAGTCGTCCCGCCAGTCGGCCAGCCCGCTCGGTTTCTCGGGCTAAATGCGCCGGAAAATAAGCAGGTACCGAGAACTATCCTGTGCTTAACCTAAGTTCATCGATTGAAGACGGCTTTTCTTATTGAATTCCCGGGCGTGGACCACGTCGCGGGCGTCATCGCGCACGTCTCGCTCCAGCAACCATTAACGGCCCAAGGCAGCAAGATAAGGGCTCAGGTCGTTGCCCACGGGCACCATAGTGCCCCGGTGTGGGAAAGACTTGCCGCCTGCGACCTGGACCTTCATGCGCTCCAGCGGCGCTATTGTTGTCATGACGCCGTGGGTGTAGTTATGTGTCTGTACAGCGCAGATTATCCTGAAGATTACGCGGGCGAGCGTCTCGTTGACGGCCGTGTTAATGAGAATGTCACGAATATGGCCGTGGCGGTACGGGTACAGGGTGCCGCTTAAGTAGCTACGGTCGAACTCGTCGAAGGACGGGTCGATATCGGTGTCGTAGCCTTCTACCGCGGGCGGCGCGGCTGGGAACCACGGGGGAGGCGAAGCGTCGAGTGTTAGGGCGAGACGACGGAGATGCGCGAAGCGGCCGAGGGCTCAGTATAGGGCCACTTCGGTGGCGTCGCCCCGCGAGCGGCGGATCTCGAGGGCTAATGTCTTAATCGCCGGGCAATGGTCGGCCAGCTCCGCGACGGCTGCTTCGTCGAGGCCCTAGCCCAGCACATGCTGCGTCCATAGCCACAGCTCCAGCAGGCGCGGGTAAAGAGCCGCGGCGAGCGATATGCTCGGGTCCTGTTGGATGCACAAGTTGAACTGTGCCCCAGGAAAGGATGTCACGTGACAGGCCGCAGGCCGGAAGCAGTGGAATGAGCGCCTCAGGAATGCGGGCGCATTTGGCCCACAACGCATGGAATGGAGCGCTTCCGGCAGACAAAGAAGCCAATTGGCGCAAACGGAAGGACTGCTCCACAACGCGGGAAAATAATGATCCATTGCTCTCTTCTTTGTTCCAAACCTGTTCATCTAAGCCATCAAACGGCCAGAAACGGCCTGCCAGACAGTTGATCAAGAAGAACACAAGTTAACCTCAATTACTACGTGTGCACTGCAAGCCGTGACTTCCAACAGGTCCCATGCGATGATCTCTAGGCTGGTCAGCTGGAATAGGCTACGTAAGAACCGCTTCACGTCGTCGTAGTATGCTTGCACCTGTCTTTATGCGCAGGTGAATAGTAGCGTCGTTAAACATTAAAAGCTACTATTAACTAGCATAAAACTATTAAGCGCTTTATAATTAACGGTGCGACTTATTATTAAGGTACGTAAGGAAGAAAGCTTAATGTTCATTACCCAGTTATGTACCACGGCCTTTTTAAGGATAAGGCGATCCGGGAGACGGAAGACGAAGTCCATTCTTAGTTTAAGACATTCTAGCCGCGTGGGCGTGCAGCTTGCTTGGTTATCAACGGTAAAGCCTCTTTAAGGGGCGCGAGGAGGTAAAGGATTCCCGTTATCATCTTCCGGGCACCCGTACTTATAAAACAAGTGCACTTCCTTAAGGTTTAGTGCTAGACCCCGCACTATACTATCGATAGCGTCGGCGTGGTAGCTTAGCATGCCTTCGCCGTTATAGCCATCAGTGTCCTTATACTGTATCCAGATGCTATAGAGGCATGGTGCTGTTACGACGGCCAGCTCGTGAGGGTCAGTTGCGGGAAGATGTAAAGTGTGCAATTTGAAGCTTAAGTGGTGTAACCGGTATCGGAGATGGTGCTAGAGGAGCATCTGGAGTAGGTAGGGAGACAGCTGGACGGAGCACGCGTACAATACGTCGGCTAGAGCCTGGAGTCTCCGTACGAGGTAGGCTAGCGATTGCTAAGCCGCGTCCATGTGGCTGGTAGAGTTGGCGCGCGTGACGAGCTCAGCTGTAAGGAGGGAGCGGGGCTCGAGGCGGCCTTACAGCCTGTCCGGGTTACCGTAAATCAGCTCGGATGGACTTAACGGGAGACTAGAAAACCGAGATTTGGAAGTAAAGGTATCATTATAGTCCTCGTCCTTAGCCTTATGCTCGCGGCTATCGTGAATAATAAAGGTATAAACGTCGGCGAACGCTAAGTTGCGCTGCAGAGTGGCGGTACAGTCGAGCATATCCCGCGCCAGCTGCGGCGGATTGTCCACCGCGAAACTGATGGTGTGGAAGAGCAGCCGTTTAGCGACGGAACGGCAGCGTTTGCTGGCCAGTGCGAAGGACAGCACCGTGGGGCGGTGTAAATGCGCGATGTATTCGCATATGCGCCTTAGCAGCTCGGCCGGGAGCTGCTTTAAGCGGGAAGTAGACATGGTCGAGTCGGGGGTGCAAATAGTTAAGGCTTCTGGTTGGCCGTCATCGATTTATAAGAGGGGTAGGCCATTAAATACATTGTTAGTAGCTCAGGATAGCTAGCGCGTGGGGGGGGGGGGTTTGCATTCTCGTGTGTAACCTTGTGGCTGACGCATTATTACTGACACTTAGTAATTGGCCGTGCTAAATAAAGCAGTGCAGGTACGGCACGGTACGGTACGCTTAAATGTGACCCGAGCCACGTGTCTCCTTTGCGTACAGAGCCCCGCCATTGGGAAACATGTTAGATTTGGAAGCTTCCATTCAACCACCATTTCCAGAGCATGTATGATCGGGTCTATAGCGTTACCAGTACATAGCACTCAACTCCCTCTCGTCACTTCAGGCTGTACTTCGCACACTACCTTGGATCAGTCAAAGCATAGTTACTAGCAAGCACTGAAGTCAACCTTGGAATCCAAATCACCTCCCCACTGTTAGGGATATCCGCGCTGCCACTTATGACTGTAATTATTTTGTGCATAACATCTCCTTCGGAACCCAGATGATCGTGTTCATCTTAGAAGTGTTCAAATGCGCCGTCTGAGAACTTCGACGGTAAAAGCGATGGTCTTAGCTGATGCAATAAAGGTTCTGAACTACAGTTATCATTCCCACATCAGGTCTTAAAGTGTGCTTTTCGGACACCTTGTCTACTGTACTTTGTATTTCGCGGCCGATCATCCTACCCGCCCTGAATGAGGTATGCATCTGGGTAGCTTGGTCAGTCGCACACAGCTGTTGGAGGAGGACCAAGGAGTAAATCTTCGTCAATGGGCGGAGGATCGCCGTCGCCGCGAGTTTCTTCCATACCCTGCCATCAGGCAGAGGTAGCAGAGGGCCAGCTTCCCAGTCAGCACTCCTTGCCCCTCATTTGTTCATGAGATGATGGCCGAGCGCTAGGCTGACCCGGGGCAGGGTCACGTATCAGATCCACGTGCATGATTTCGGCCACCTCTGCTCCACTGGCGCTTCCAGAATGATTTCCCCTGCATAAAATCCTCCGTAGCCCTTACCTCAGCGCACCGACAATGGACACCGAGGTATTATACGGCTGTATTAGAGAATCGCGATGTCGGTTATGCCAGTTTAACTTACACAAAGGGGACTCGGTCGTCGCGTTTACGTTCCGCCGTCGCGAAACTCCCACGGTGGATGATGAACGACACTTATCCTACTTCACTTTCGATACTTATGAACTTATGGTGAATTGTAGTGACACAGCCCTTCCGTTCTAACCCTCGGTTTAAGCAGCTCCATTCTCCCACAAGTCCCATCTAAACCCCCCACCTTTCTTCTTAATCTTCTTCTTCGGTAAAGACTCTAGCGGTGCTTTAACCAAAACCTCGGATCCGCGTTTTACGGGCCATTCGCCAGTGGTCGGCTAGGTAACCCCTGTGAGGCTGGAAGTGGGCATCCCGTCCTCGACCGGCCCGCCATCCTGCTAGCATACCTCAGTTTAGTAAGCTGTTCGAGGTTCGAGGTTTAAGGTTCGAGGTTCGACGTTACATACCGAGGAACTGTTAGGAACAGTTTTATTGCAGTCGGCCTGAGTAGATGGCTTCCAGTTAAGAGAGTACTGAAGACCTATTCCTTCAGTACCTATGTCTGCATACACTCGTTTAAGGGGGTCGGCTTACTTCGGACACTACGGTTAGCGTACTGCCGGCAAGTCTCCATCCCAGTAATGAGAACCTCGAGTTTTCGGGACAGTTGCTCACGCTGAACAGCAGCGCTAAGCAACTCTCATCTGTATCTGTTGTTCTCATCTTGGCCGTGACATTTTCACTACATCATGCGGGCGTGCGATACCTGCCAGCTAGCACGCGGCAAGCCAGCAAGGCTTGAGACACCGAAGTGAAGCGGCGCTTATGACTGGACGCCAGGGTCAGCCGCGCATGGAGCTGGAATAGTGGAGCCTGACGCCGAGTCGAGAAAACAGCCAGTGTATGTTCGCCATGCCTCGGCGGATTGCACTCTCAAAGCGCGAAGGACATTAAAGCTACGCTCTCCAGATCTCCCTCCTCGCCCACAAACTGAGCTCAGCATTGTCCATTAATTAAGCCCGGATCGACAGTGTCCCGTTGCACCCCGCACCCCGCAATGGATAGGCTGTTTGTGGCCGCTAGCGTCGCCGGCCTCATCTCGCTGGGCATCCAGGTGACGAAATCCCTCGTTGACTTCTATTCAGCGTGCAAGAGCCAGGAATCCGACGTTGCTTACACCGCTAAAAAGCTGGAACGTCTCCTTAGCGTGCTCGAGACTCTGTATAATGAACTGACGAACCGCACGTTCCGCGCCGACGAGTAGGATGTGCTTAAGACAGCCGAGGGCTCGATCCAGGTCTGCGAGGACTGTATCGACGAGCTCTAGAGCGAGACCGCCTAGTTTTAAAGCAAGCAGGCTGGCGGCATCCGAGCTGTTGCCCGGACTGCTGCTTACAGAGTAGCGTACCCGTTACGATAAAGTACGCTGCAGAAGCTCGACGAGAACATTAACGAGACCGTCTCGCACCTGTCCCTCGCGCTGCTAGTACTGCACCAGAAGAGCGTCGGCCGCGTTTAGGACGACATCGAGCACATTAAGGCGCTACTTAATCTGGTTAAAGCTAACTAGGTCTCGTCGATCATCCGTGCGTAGCTGAAGGCTCCCGATGCCGCTATTAACTATAAGGAGGCCTGTAAGAAGAGGCACCTAGACACGGGGCTTTGGTTCGTTTAAGGCCCCTCGTTTTCTGCTTAGCTTACTCAGGCCAATTCTTTCCTGTAGCTTAACGGTTTTGCCGGATGCGGCAAGTCGGTGTTATGTTCCACGGCCATACAGTTCGCCTTTCGCCATCGGAGGTTTAACCCTCGCATCGGCATCGGATTCTTCTTCTTCACCTTTAATGACGCCTTTAAGCAAGATACCTCCGCGATGCTTTGCACGCTGGTTTTGCAGCTATCATGCTAGCTGAACGATAACCATAAGCTTCTTTCGCGGTTACACGACAGCTACCGTAACGCTACGCCACTAGAGCCGGCCTGTATAAACTGTCTCGTTAACTCGTGCGAGCCTTTAACGACGTGTATATTATATTGGATGCGCTGGACGAAAGCGCCCGGGATAAGCACTAAGCCGGCGCGCTACAAGCCTTAGTCGATCTGTAAGCATGGTCGGAGCTTAGCCTCTATCTCCTTATTACGAGTCGCGACGAGCTTAACATCTGCGACGAGCTCGACGTATTATAGGACTTAACAATCTTAATGAAGAACACTTCCGTTGATAGCGATATTGCTGCCTTTATTTCCGGTTATCTTAAGAAGAACCGGCGGCTTCGGAAATAGGAGGACCACAGTACGGCACACTAAATGAGGTTAGCGAATATAATAAGCAGGTAAACCCTTACCATTCCTGTCTTAAATTAATACTATGGACTATCGCGACGTGGTTCTTAAAGTGATTTACATCGTTTAACTGTACCTTAGCCGCTCTGCACTTAGGATGATTACAGATCAGCTTA
The DNA here is from genome assembly GCA_033297225.1 of Diplogelasinospora grovesii. NCBI lineage: Eukaryota > Fungi > Ascomycota > Sordariomycetes > Sordariales > Diplogelasinosporaceae > Diplogelasinospora > Diplogelasinospora grovesii. Next base: position 2,262 of record MU854032.1, on the reverse strand, counting down.
CCCTGTTACGCAGCGCGCTTTTTCTCTTCCCGATGCTCCTTATCTTAGTGATCGTTCCTCACTGTAGGTCGGCAATATACGAACGTCCTCTCCTGCATTAACAACCTCTCGTTACCGATGCAATTTAAGCACTGTGCCTTGTTTATAAGCAAAGGGAAGGAGTTTGGCTCGGGAGATTCCTCCTTCACCATAACATTAGCGGGCACTCTTTATCGGATACGATCTCGTTTAACGGTCTCTCGCTTGTCACACAGGACAACTATGAGCTCGTTAGCTTAGATGCGGAGTTCGAGGAGCTTTATAGAGCTTAAGTCTTCCGGCTGGTTATATAGGATCTCGGCGAGCTCGGCACGCTCCGGTATATGTAGGTCGATGGCTAGCTCGATATACTCTTCCTCCTCCTCCTTACTAGCTTATCTCTCGATTTCTTAGGTCGGGCGGTTATGGAAATAATCCGCCCGGTACTCTCGCTGGATATCCTTCGTGTGCTTTGCCCGCTTTTTCGCGATCAACTTAATAAGCTCTCGAATCCGGTCCTCGTTTTCCGTGCTTATAATCCGATATTAGCCGCCTTTAAGCTTTACCCTCTCCGCCTTTAACGCGAGGATCTCCGGATTAGGTGGTATTTTCGCTTAAACCTTATTAAGGACTATATCCTTACGCGCGCGGGGGTCGTGCATAAGGCCTATATGCGAAAGCATTCCGATCAAGCTATCTTCAGTCGGCTTATTTAAGACTGCGTTCTAAAGGTGGAACTGGACCTTCTCGTTAATATATGCACTGTTAAACGTAGCTTACTTCGGATCGTGGTGCATTATCTAATCGCGGACAGCATTAAGCGCATTACTTACGCACCGTTAGAATAAGCGCCGCTCTTAAGGCATGGAAAGGATATACCATTAGCTGCGTTTACCGCTCCTTTACGTTAGGCTTTTAGTTTAATCGGCTTCTTACATCTATAGTCTAACGATTATCGCGCCATATCGTCTCTCAGTTTATAGTATGGAAGAGGTTTATATCGAAGAGGTTTATCTTAATAAATAGGCACCTTGCTCCGCCGTAGCTGCGCTAGCAAGCGCTGAAATGATAGAGTTATCGAATCGGCGGAAAACAGGCCGCTTTAGCCATTCCTTCTTCCACCGGAACGGAGTGCACTTAACTGGTCCCCGATTCTTCGTTTAAAAGAATCGTTTAACATTAGTTAAACTCGGCGCGGCGAATGCACGGTTATGCACTATAAGGCTAACGATAACGGTGATAAGACAAAAGATTAACCTCTTAGTGACAGTGAAGAAGAAGACAGTCTTAAAGGGCAGATCGTTTAAGTCTTAAAACATTAAAGAGAATAAGGAGATTACTTATGGTTTAAGCTTATTATCTGCCCCTTTATAATGAATGAACTTAATTAACATTACGTAAACGTCCTCGCCGGTTTCTAAGTGGCGTATAACTATTAGCAAGATATCTTTATAATAAAGGGACTTTAAACGTCCGCGACTAACGGTCTTTTACGAGAGTATCTCTTTAAGCACTTTAAAATTCTTATTTAATGCTTCGTCTTCGTCTCTTTCGCTAAAGGACCCCCCGATTGGTTTTAAGCTGAAAAGCTCCTTTAAACACCCATCTTTAAGGGTTTTCTTCTCGCCGTTTATAAACTCGGCCGGTCGCGCCCCCGTGAAGGTAAGGCTAAGGTAGCACTTAGATAGGTTTATGCGATGCCTCTCTTAAGAGCAGATGCTAGTGTCGTACGTAATATTAAAGGTTTAGATGGCTAGCAGATTACCCGAGTCGGCGACGTCCTTTCCACCACTGTTAGGCGCTTAAAGGTCGAAGCGAGGGATTAAGACGGTATCGTGCCACTTATAAAGCCTATTAGCATTTACGTCGGTGTATAGACGCCGAAACGAGACGTACCTTTAAAATTTCTCTGCTGTCGTTCCAGTTTATATAACGCCTTATAACGCTAGTATATAGCTGCTTATATTAACGAAAATATTCCCACGATATGCCCCACGACTTAATGCTGTATGTTTTATATATATAAAGGAGGAAATCCATCGCCATTACTCGGTCTGCGTTCTTAATTACCGCTTGCTAACTCCTTACCAGCTTAGCGGATTCGTAATATCTATATATTAGTTAGTAACATTGCTACTTAAACTAGATGGCGGCTCATTTACCTCTTCCATTTTCGCAGCATGCCAGTAATGTTGATCTTAGTGTTGTCGGCATAGTCTGGCTTAAGGAAGTGAACCTCCTTAA
>MU854031.1:0-31980 GCA_033297225.1 Diplogelasinospora grovesii | reverse complement strand
GTGCCGTGTGGGCCTTTGCCGCTGTAGTTGGGCCTTTGCCGCTGGCGAACTGAGCAGGTCGCATCGTGCGATGTGTGTGATTGTTTTGTCGTTAAAACTGACGTGACGTGAGTGGGAATCGAACTGGCGTCCTTTAGGGTGTAGGTAGCGTGCGCATGCGGGTATAAGCGATCGTCCGGGCTCATAACTATTGGACAACTATACCACCGAACCAAAATGTGAATCCACACCTGGCTGGTGCTAGTAAGTCCATTATAAAGTCTGACAGTTAGGCTCGACTTTATACTCAACCATTGAGCTTATGGTACACGCCCATTCTGGCAATATCTGCGGTTTAGCAGCGTCAACGGGCTAGGCTGTGCTAGTTTCTTCAGAACTCATCGTTATTCGATAGCAGTGGAGCAGGAATCTTTCGTGACTGAAAGGGCCTTTGTCCTCGGTATTAACAGTTCTAAGTCGTCATACGCAGACAAGGGTATTGTTCCGCAGGATCTTGCTAACGTGCCCATGATTGGGCGGTCATGTCAGAAATAAGGTACCTGTACTCACCGCACAAAGAGAACCACCCACAATAGGTAGTCATTGCCGCTTGCACGGCACTGGCATAATAGCGACAAGAAAAATCAACAAGCTCTTTATGCTCCGGTGACGTTGACGTAGAACTTAGGTACTGATATGGTCATCCACAAACCTGAATTTATAATTCTTCAGCTCGTAATTCATTAATGTGATGCTTCAAGTTGTTCGCTTGCATCGCCAATTCGCTCATTCTTGGCAGTTCTAAATCACACAGCCAACCTCATTGCGAGTTTGGCAGCATCTGAACATGATCACGCGTTTCGCCAGTCACAACGCCATAACCACGGCCAACTTGCCTGTCACAACAACAATGGTGTACAAAGACCTGATCAAGAACAAGCGCTCCTCCTTCATCGAGGCTGTCCCGGACGAGCCGCTACTGATGGCATCCTTTGCCTACGACCCGGACGCCAAGCCTATCCTGCCCGAGGGCATCGAGATAGTCCTCTCCGACATGCCAGCGCGTCCCCCAACCCCAACCCCCGAGCCGCGCTCCCAACACACCATCACCGCCCTCGCAACCACCACCTCCATTGCACCGCAGGGCCACCCCTCTCCCATCTCCATCTTCCCCAAACCAGACACCCGCTACAAGCCCAAGAACCCGTCACCGCTATTTAACGAAGTAAAATTCCCCGACGAGCAGCCGAATCCACTGGTTATTGCCCGCTTCTCCAAGGCAGCCGTGGACGTCGCATCTCTGTACGGCATCCAAGGCACTGCCGACTTCGTCAGATGGGTGTGCAGCGATGACACACTGGAGTTGCTACACATGATGGCCGAGCACGTACCTTTCAAGTCTTACACTTGCGTGGAGTTCTGGGCGGTCACGGACTGGCTGCGCGACACCCAAAACACCCCACGCACGCATTACATTCAGAACCTGCAAGACATGGACGAAAACATCTTCCCGATAGTACTGGCAATCTCGAGTCTGGTGGTGAGGCTAGGCGAGACGTACGATATCACCGGCAGCCAAGAGAACCAAGAAATGGTGCGGTGCCTTATGGGGTCCGTTACGGACGTCTTTCTGCAGGCGCACTTTGGCAACTCGGGCATGAGGCCGGTGGTGGCGAGGAGCATGATGCATCATGCAGACCGTCAAAAAGATGCGGGCTCGGGAATGGGTGACATGTACGACAGTGGCACAGAGATGGACATGAGCGGTGATAGCGATGATGATGATGAGATGGGCGGTGTCAGTATCGACCTTGCGAAACTGAGAGTCGCTGGGCAGCAGGAGTGGGAGGAGGCGGGTAATGACTTGCCGTGCCTGAGGGCTGCGATGGGGGAGATTGAAGGGGACTTGCAAGAGTTGCGGTTGTCCGTGAGGTGATACTAGTAGTCGGGATGAGGAGACAGACTGACCTTGAGCTGCGGTGTAGATGGCAGTTGTGAAGGAAAATGATAAAATAATGTTAATACTTAGACTTGAAGAACGATCAAACAAGTTTCATAAAGAGAGAGTGGATATGATAAAGCTTGATATGCATGCATGGATCTAGCGCAGAGTCCAACGAAACAGGCGATGAACTAGAGCCAGTTATTAGCGCTGTAACAATCCGTTGCTTTATGCAACGGCGATCCCACAGGAATCAAGCCCGCTGCGGGTTATCTATTTGTTAGTTTCCCGGCGAGCCAACAATGGTTAGCGCGGTTCAGTGACTGCTGCTGTTACATCTAGCCAGATTCTCGCATTCGTCGGATTCATGATGAGATGGTGCTCAAACGTGCATTTCTCTTAACAGAAATTCTCTCGCATTTAATCCGAATCTGGACGGTACTTCGCTCTCGATACACCAATTGTGATTCTTCGCTACGTAGGTACTTGGACATGGGGGTTGAGTAAGAAGAGATGCAGGAATCGGCCGCTTGACTCATCCCCGCTTGAAACCGACCACCCTCGGATTTGTTGCCAGCTGATTGGCCAATCGCTCATGCGAGATGTGATCCAAAAACGAGAACCCCCCCATCGGCACCACCAAATCACCAAATCCGAGTAAGCGTAGATAAAGTATAAAGAAGCCAAACGACCTTCTGAATAACATAGAAGTCAAACATTCCAAATATCACAGGAATACCATTGCCCGGCACTCGATAATTAGTAGTACCTGAATACGTCAACTCCCAGCAAGATGAACCCAGTAAACACAAAACCCTACACCCTCCCTTCGGGTGCAGTCTGGCTCAGTACTTCCTCCGCTATCCCCCCCCCTTTTCCCTTCCCTCACTGACCTCCCATACCCGTATTAGTTACCGGATGCTCTTCGGGTATCGGCCGCGCCCTGGCCACGCTTGTGGCTAGTAAACCCGACCAGCGTCTCATCGCAACCGCGCGGAACGTCTCTGACCTGTCTTACCTCCCCGACAATGATTCCCGTATCCTCAAGCTCCCTCTGGACGTCACCTCTCCTGCTTCCGTGAACTCCGCATTCACTGCCGCCCGGACGCATCTCGGCTCCGACTTCCATTTGGACATCGTCGTCAACAATGCCGGATACTCTTTGTCAGGAGACACTGAATCGGCGACTGAAGAAGAAACCCACGCGGAGATCGAGACCCTGTTCTTCGGCACCGCCCGCGTCACGACCCGCGCGATCGAGGTTATGCGTCAACACCGTCGCGCCCATGATCAGGGCGGCATCATCTTCAACATCTCCAGTCTAGCCGGCCTGTGTGCCTTCCCAGGACATGCATACTATCACGCCGGGAAGTTCGCAGTCGAGGGGTTCACGGAGTCGGTCGCTAGGGAGATGCATCCTGATTGGAACAGTAAAGCTCCCCAAACACACATACACACAAATGCTTGGTGAAGGATTGCTGATGGGAGTATTAGTAAACTTTTGCATCGTCGAACCGAGCGGTGTGAAAACAAACTTTGAAGGCCATTCCAAAGCGCGAACCGCACCGCACCCGGCCTACGCCGCCGACGACATGCCCGCTCGCAAGTTGGAGGGGTACGTGAAAATAGGTATCAAGACGGGCATTCAAATGATTGAACCCTCGCAAATCGCGGACGCGATCTACATGATTGCCAGTCGGGGAGACAAGGTGCCGCTGAGACTGCCCCTCGGGGGGGTCGCTTGGAAAATGGCCAAGGCCAAGGCGGAGGCTTTCCTTGGGGAGTTGGAGGGGGTTAGGGAGATTAGTGCCCTCGGTCAGGAGATCTAGCATCCGCTATTGGGTGCAATGCAGGCCGACGTATGTGGTCCATAGCTGACAATAACGGTCTCTTGCGATATTTGTGTGTGAGATGCCGCGCGGTTAATTGTGTGTACATAGGTATCACTGTGTTAGCAGATAAGGTATCGTGTGTCTGAACGATGAGAACGACGGTGGTGGCCCGTGCTCCCGCACCATCAGCCGCAGATGGCTTGGCGCGGGGCAGAGCTGACCGCCCGAGTGACGACAACGCTGTGAGGAATGAAGTTGGAAATGGACGCTCTAATCCACGCCCTCGCAGACATTGGCGTACCATCGTCGCGCGAGAAACCCAGGACACCCGTGATGCGTGCCAAATCTGCAATGACTGCCAAGGTTGGGAGTCTGAGCGAGCTGCCCGCAGAGGTAACAAGATTGTGGTGGGAAAATGGCCTAAAGACGGCTTCAGAATCAGGACAACCGTTCACAGCCTCACCGATTCCGCTAACAATGGCTGTCCACCCTGCGGCATATTTCGAGATACCATCGCCCACTTTGTACCCGCTGCGGAAGACGACTGGGAGGTAGAAGGCTGGCTCCCCATGTCCGGGCCTGACGCACTGCCGTGTCTTGAGGTGAAGCACAAGGGCTTATCTCAGTACGAGAGAGGGTTCATCTTTTCGTTTTTCACCACTCCAGGAAAACCGTCACCCTGGAAGCTGTTCGGTCCAGGGAAGCTATTCCCCGAAGACACCTCCTCGCCCGAGACTCTCGAGCAGACAAAGCAATGGCTACACGACTGCTCGGCCACGCATCCCGACTGCCAGATAGACTCCCCTCCTTCCGGGCCATTACCGACCCGCGTCTTGGATGTCACACCCCCCACAGTCAAGCTTTACGTAACCCAACCCGGAGAAACCGGCCAGTACGCGACGCTGAGCCACTGCTGGGGCACGTCCCAGATGCTCAAGACCGAACACCCCACCCTCACCTCCCGCCTGGCGGGCATTCCCTGGACAAGCATCCCCAAAACCTTCCAAGACGCCATCGCCTTCGTTCGTGGCTTAAACATCAAACACCTGTGGATCGACAGCCTCTGTATAATCCAGGACGACCCGGACGACTGGGCGCGGGAGTCGGCGCAGATGGCGTCCATCTACCGGAATTCCCTCGTGACCATAGCATCGGCCCGTTCAAGCGACTCGACCGGTGGCTGCTTCTCCGCCGTCCCTCCGCTCGGACGGACGCGGCCGATAACCGGATCTGATAGTATTAGTGGTGCGGAGTTTACAGTGTATGCCCGGCCAGACGTGCAAAACTGGGAGAGGCCCTCCCTGCTGCCACTGTACTCCCGCGCGTGGTGCTTCCAGGAACGCATCCTCTCCCCGCGCGTCGTGTACTTTTGCCATGAGCAGGTGCGGTGGGAATGTCGGTCCTGCACCACTTCCGAGGCCGCGCTCGGCCCAACAGGCTATTACCCGGACAACACCTCGCAAGAGAAGAGTCGCGAGAATAACAATAATAATAACAACGGATTGGGCAAGGACTCGTCAGACCCGCGCAGCATGAACGATACATGGAGGAGGCTGGTGCGGGAGTATGTCGAGCTGGACCTGACGTACGCCTCCGACCGACTCCCGGCCCTGTCAGGCATGGCAAAACATGTCCAGCAGACGTCCGGCCGGACCGGACGGTATCTCGCGGGTCTGTGGGAAGACAGCCTGCTGGAGGACCTGATGTGGTGGGTCCGCGAAGAGGATCTGCTGGCGGGGGCAGCGGTCAGACCGGACGTGAGCAAGGCCAAGTGCCAGGCGCCGTCGTGGTCTTGGGCGTCGATCGAGGGCCATGGTGGTCTGCTAAAGGTCCAGCATCGCATCTACCCGGTCAAGAAAGTGCACTGCAAGATCGAGAAGGTGGAGGTGACGCCTGCTACCGCCTTCGATCCCACTGGAGCGGTAAAATGTGGCAAGTTAGTGATGGAGGGGATGCTGGTGCCTGGGAATTTGAGATATCAGGATGCTGAAGAAGAAGAACAACCGGGTACGAAGCAGCGGGTAGTATTCCGTGTCGAGATACCATCAGAGGCCGGCGGACCCGATGATAACCCCGTGCTCTACCAGATGTATGCCGACTACCAGCTCGATAAAAGACAGCCAGGAGGTAGTAACTTTCTGGTGTCTGACGGGCAGGATATATGGTGTTTCTGTCTAGCCACCGACCAATGGCACAAATGCTGGCTGGTGCTGCGGAAACCGCATGCTAGTGGGGATGCATATGAGCGAATTGGCATGGCCTGGCAGAGTCATAAGCAGATCGACGAGGGGAAAGACTGGCCCAGATACGCAGGTGGGACGACGACAGTTGCTATCTTATAGACCAATCCCGGAAGAACTGACTCGACTGTTGAGAACACAGCTTATCAAGTTTGGACAATCTTGACCGTCATTTCTCTTTCCAGGTGAGCGCACCGAGAAGCCTCAGTTAGCTCCATAAACCCAATACGCTCAAAGGCCTGCGTAGCGCCATCAACCCAGCGTAGAACAAGGTAGTACATCATGTTGTGTTGGATGGGATCCGAAGCCATCTTAAGGCAAGTCAACAGAGTGCCGGTCGTTACAAGACCCCTCCCGGCCGCATCAATGCAGTAATCGCGGAGGAACTGTGGATGCATTTGCTCGCCTTGCTCGTCATTCGCAGCTGTATAGCCGACGATTCGTAGATCCTGGTAATTGAACCGGCCTCCGGATGGTGGTCCGAGCTTAGCATCAAGCACAGGTCCCTTAAGAACAATGTGTGCGGTCTTGATTTGTCCCATTGGGTCCAGTCCCGAAGGTGTCACTGATGTCTCTTCAACAGTCACGTAGGTATGCTCCAGTTCTATAAGCTCAAGATATCCGGTGTCCCAATAAAAGAGATAGGGTGGACAGCTCAGGCTAAACGAACTGCGGCACACAACTGCCCATGACCACGTTGGGCTGCGCCACTCAGTCGGCCTGGCCGGCAGCAGTTTTGGAACATCACTCCGAATGTACCAGAGCAAATCCTCAACCAGTGAGTCCTCCCACAAGCCGGCCACGTATCTAGGGCCGCCGCGGTGTCGCTGAAATTCCTTGGCGGCGCCGGACAGTGCTGGGAAGACGTCTTTAGCGAAGGTGAGACTCAGTGTTGCATAATCCGCCACAAGTTCCCTCCACTTGCGGGCCCAGAGCTCGCGTGACCCCTGACTGAGGACATGCTCAAAGATGCGGCAGCGCGAGCACTCGCATTTCATGGTTTCGCGGCACTCCCAGACCACTTCGGCGTGACCGAAGTGCAGGAAACGTGGAGACAGCAACCTCTCCTGTAGCACCCACCCTCTCTGCATGAGCGGCCACGCTCCGTGCTCGCCGTGCTCGATCCATCGCCGTGCTCGAGCGTAGTATTGCTTGTTGTCAGCGTCCGTCACCGAGAGCTCCTTGCAAAGGTAGTCAGATGTGTCCATGAAGCAACCGTCGGTCGACCCTTTCGCGTTAGACGCAGCAATGGTGACCCGTCCATTCTTGTAAATGCTGGCCATGAGTGCTGCTTCCTTCATCCAGTCATCTGTATCATCTTGGATGATGCAGAGAGAATCGATCCATAGATAGAATATGCCGAGTGCGCGTGCCACCTCGATGGCGTCCTGGAAGGTCTTGGGAAGGCGGTCAAATCCGATGCCGGCTTTGTGTTGCTCGTAGTTGGCCTTAACGGTCTGGATCAATGGCGTGGAGCCCCAGCAGTGACTGAGGCAGGCATAAGTCCCGCGTCTGTCAAAGCCCTCCACAAGCCGCACCGGGCTATCGTTGTTACTTGTCCCAAAACTGATATCCAGAATACGATGAGGGAGAGGCATGTCTGTGTTCGATGGGAATTGTTCACTGTCGCAGTGGGCGCCTGTGCATTCTCCCATCCAGTCCAGAATCCGAGCCATAGTGGCATCCGACCCAGTGTGGCCGGAAACCTCTGTTGCAGGACTCAAATTTGGGATAGGTCGAGGTTTTCCTGATCGGAGTTAGTCACAAAACCGAAACAGACGTCTGGGAGCGAGCTGACCACTTGAAGCGTAGATTCCCAGTATTAACTCCCCCATCTTCACTTGGCAGGCGCCAAGAGAGCCCGACAAGTCACCGGTAACCAACAGCGCATCTTGCGGGGGTTGCTCCAATTTCAAGGAAGTCATATCCACGTGGAACTTGGTCAGTGCTTCGAGTATCGTCATGCATCCCAGACATGCCTTGGCTTCTGCTGACCGCACCAATGAGGCCGGGTCAATGGGCTGGTGGCGGAAGGTCTTAAGCTCCAGGTCATGGCACACCGCGCATGCCGCGATCTTGTTGCGCAACCACGGTGGTGGTTTACTTTCGACTTCAAGATCATCTTTCAAGCGATCCTGATATCCTGGAGACATGTTGAGGATAGTTTCGACCTTCCAGGTGCTGACCACAGCCAGCTCATTGCTTCCAGTCGGTGGCGATGTCGCCCAGCTCCTCGTTCAGAAAGCCGCTTAGGCTACCTTACCCAGGCAGCAGCGCACGGACCATATCCGCTACCTACACCTGCGCAGTGCTGCGGTAGTAGAAACAGAAGGAGCAAGGGAGCTGCATAAATGTAAATAATGTGCTCTCCCGGCAGGGACCCTCTTCATCCAAACTGGAACCTCCGCTAATTGAAGCCAGTACCACCCATTCTCCCACAGGGCTACAATACCCGGCGCAGAGTGGTGAGATGGGATGAGATGAAGATGGTGTAGAGAATGAAGTGGAAGACTTCTTCAAGGTAGGTAGACTAAGCACCCGATATCTATCTTGAGATATTTACCTGTAGTCCAGTGCTGGGGCGTGCCTTCCCCTTCCCACCGCTCCACTATTATGGAGCCTGACTGTACCTTGCTAAACTTGCCTAGAAGCTCTGCAATCTGCATTAAGATGACCACATCTTTCGGCGATGGAAAGTGGAAGGCACGACCCTGAATGTACGCGATCACGGCTTCTTGGCAGCGCACCGACTCTACATTCAGACAGCCATCCCTTTGGGCGTGAACAATGACATTTTTCTACGCAAGCCAATCGGCTTCCCTCGCTTAAAAAATGTGGCTTTTTCGAGACGTCCAGTCACCTAGGACTGGCGGCCTAAAGCGCTGGTAAAGAAGTAGACTGTATTGTGGGTCCACGCTAAAAAATGTCATTCACGCCCAAAGGGATCAAGACGATGCTCTTCTCTAGGGTTTTTACTTTAGAACTGCATTGTGGAGAGCTTCTCGGCGCTACCCCTGTTGAATTTCCACGCGTTCGCAGCAGGAGCTAGGCTGTAGGCTACATGTGTCAGATTGGAGCCAGTCAAAAGGGGGACACGTCAAAGCTAGACGCTCGTCGATCATGCATCTGCCACTGCCGCATGTTGCGAAGCTTGCACGGCAAAAGTACATGTACAAGTGAGCAAATAGATAATTAGATAATACTTCTCGTCGGCTACGTGTACACTATCCAAGTCTTTGCCTCATGGACATGTTACTTCCCTTACTTATCCAAACTGTCTCCCACAGAGTTGAAACCCTTAGCAGTCGGATACGAGATTGCTCTTGATAATCGTGACCTCGCCCTTACTCGGGCAGAGAAACGTCCCGTCATCGAGCACTTGACACAGCCGCCCTCCCGAGGTCAGAGCGGTATCATGATAAGCGACCCCCACTTACGTAGGTAACTAACAGTGTTTTGGGAGATGCCGGTGGCAGAGAACTTTAAACGGAGCTCCGCGCAGGGTCATTGCTTTAACCGAACAGCTCGTAGATCGTGGTTTTTTTCCGACACGAATGAGTTGGAAGGTTGAAACGTCTGCCCGGGTGCTTAGGAGCAGCCTCACGAAGCGTGGGCGCGCGGAGCGTAAAAGCGCCAGACAGCATGAAAGACGGCCCCGAATGCTTGCCTTAGGTCAGACCGTTACACTGCGGGCAGGCACTAGATTGGAATAGGGAAGGGTAAAGACGCCCGTGTGGAGATAGTTCGTAGGATTTCCGTTTCCCGGGGCGGCGAGTTTGCTGTCCCGACTTTAACTGCTACATAGCGGTTCTGGCAAGTATCATAAGCGAGCCATGCTGTCGAATACCCTCTAAATCCGATCTTGTCAACAATGCGGTATCGGTCGTGCAAGACGTCGCCAACCATTATAGGATGGTAGCCGCCCGGTATGTACTTCTCAAGCGATTCGACGTCAACAATCCAATTGTATGTTGGCCGCCATCCCTTAGCGTCGCGTTCGTCCCCGCTTGATATGGTGGGTGATAGGCGCGTTGAGAGGTTGCTCAAGCGCGACAATGAACCAGGTATCCGACGATAATGTAGATTGCAGGGGAGAAGGGAAGGTTTGAGGACAGATGTGACTATCCGAGAGTAACGCGTCATGACAAGTGGGGGACCTGGTTAGAGTTTGTGGTATCGATCCGGAACCCTTTATTGTCGCCATCAGATCAGCGTGAGGATTTATGGTGAGGTTGCGGGAGTAGTTGCATCTGACCCCTCATAGGAGCATAGCCTGGCGCGAGAATTTCCCATTACATAATCCCCCCTTTTAGGCTATAATATTGCTAAATCGGGGTGTCTTGCTCGCGTATGCAGTAAACTGATCCTGCGCGCGTTCGTCAAGAGGTGGCTCAACTACCCCCTCGAAATGAACCTGCCCATGATGATCTCCCCGGGGGCCATTGGCATTCTTAGGTTTGTGAAGACGAAACAGAAAAAAAAGATGGGATTGCGACTAATGATATGGTGTAGTTACAAGAACCATGACATCGACGAGCCGGGGTTCTTTATTGGGATGGCGCTTCCATCTCAGGAGTAGACTCTGGCCGGAAAGACAGTATTACCGCCTGTTTGGAATGCTTCCATTACTGTTCATCCAGGTACTTTATGTGCTCCACGTCTTGGCCCATAGACGATGAGACCAAAGAAGACCACCATGTGAGCCATTGTTCCCTCGGCACAAGATACCGACCGCTGAACTTGAGGATATTTGCGTGGATAACTTGCTTAGTCGCAGAATCCTCCACGGTGATCTTTGTTGCGATTAGATGACTTATCTCTAAAGGTGCAGAGACATGGCTTACTTCGACCTTGACGTCAATTACGATGCGGAAAGACTCCGGGAGTGGTTGATCCTTGAGGAGTGGTCGGTGACAAACAAACTCCATAACTTCATTCAGGACAATTTCATATTTGTCAAAGTTTCTTTCTTTGATAAAAAGGAACGTCGCACTCTGTGAGTTTTTGAAACACCGTTTCCTTGGGATTTCCACGTTTGAAGCTGAGGGCTGAGACTCATGTCCGCCAACGCACGTTGGCTGGCGGAGTTCGGGCGGACTTGGCGTCAGAGTGGGGCGGTCGTTGCGGAGTTTCACCGACGCCAATTCACGGCTGACATGTTGTCTCTTGCGGTCTCCAATCTCCGCGTACAGTTTCAGTTTCAATGCGCGCGTAGATCGGCATTCCATTCTGCACCACTGGGTGTTTTCAGCGCAACGCAATGGATACCCCCGCGGTAGCACCCAGTATATCGGCATCGCGACAAAAGAACTGCAACAGCTGCGTGCAGGGCAAAAGGCGGTGCGACAGGCGGACGCCAGTGTGCTCCCGCTGCGCCGCAAAGCAGATACCTTGCACCTACAGCAAGACAACCAAAATAGCCAGCCAGCCTGATGCCACTCCTTGTCCGGAGGCACTATCATTTTCATTCGGGAGCCCCGCGGATTCTCTCTTCACCCCCAACCTGTCGTTCGACATGACTTGCCTCGACAACCTGGACTTTGCCGCCACACCTGCACCCCAATCTGTCATGAACCGTGACGCTCCCGACGGCGGGGACATCCCCATGGGCAGTTTCAACTTCAACAACTTGATGGGCATCAACAGCCCCCCTTCCCCATCCCCAGACCAATGGCTCATCCCCACCGCTAATCACGAGGTTGCCGCTTCCACCGAATCGGAGAGGCCAAGCACCCCAGCAGACGAAGAAATCGCCCGTACATACGCCAAGATGTCCTCCTTTTGCGATCACATCGAGCCATGGCATCTCTACGACCCAAAGACGCCACTACACTACATCACCAACCGTGTGAAGGGGTTTACGAAGGACATGGCTAGGCGCAACGCTACCCCTTTTTTACATCGCTATCTCTACCGGGAGCACACACCGCAATGCATTTTATCATGCTTCGCTACGAGCGTGCTGTATGCCAACCGAACAAAGGAGAATACAGCGATGGTGATGCGTGCGCTTCATGGCGCCGTGCGTGAGCTCATTGACGGTGAAGCCGGTCGCATTGTAGCAATTACAGCTGTTGAGAGGCTGGCGCGTGCGCAAGCGCTGTTTCTGTACCAGATCACCCGATTGTTCGATGGGGATGTGACGTTGAGAGCGCAGGCGGAAAAGGACATGCCGCTGCTACTGACGTGGCTGGGTGAGCTGTGCAAAATCCGGGAGAATCTGGGGGATTTAGCGCAGTTGGAGGATGGCGGGGACGGGGTGAGAAAGCAGCCGCCCAAAGAGTGGGAGGTTCGTACTGCTCTCTAATCGAAGACAGAGACAGGCGGTTGCTGACTGGTTGCTAGAGATGGATATTCGCGGAGAGTGTGCGCAGGACCATCGTCATAGCGCACTCGGTCATCACTCTTTATGATCTCATGCGGGACCCCCAATCTCAAGGTTAGTCCGAGCTGTAGCTTGTTCGGGCTGTCGGCTGACAATGCCCCAGAAGCCTGCCCAGGTGTGTGGGCTTATGTTCATCGCTGGACGCTTGCCCGCTCTCTATGGGAGGCCAACTCTTCGTTTGAGTTCCAGCGGATGTGGAGGGAAAGCCCGCAGTTCATCATCTCCAACTACTCGTTTGAGAAGTTCCTCGAGCATGGAAGAGCCGAGGATGTAGATGAGTTTGCGGAGATTCTGCTGAGCGTGTCAGTGAGAGAAACCCCTTGTTGAAGAATGCAGCTGCTAACAACCTGGCAGATACCTGGGAGTGGATGAGCCAAGAGAGTTTTTCTCCGCTCGAGCGAGCCAGAATTTGGCGACGTGTTGAAGTCCGCCAGCACGTCAACTCTCCGCTCATGTTATTGGTGGGGTTTGCGTGTGGTCAACTCCGCAATTCCGCGTTGGATTTTGTCTGTGCCGCTGCGGAGGACGGACTTTGAGTGACGATGGGGATACTCGACCAACAAGTACATAAGATCAGCCTGTCCGACGCCGACTTGACTTCCATCATTACCCGGATATCCAACTGCCACACATCTTCGGCCACTCGCCATACCTTCTCACAAGATGGCATCACCTTCACCTATACTCCGGCCCCTCGGTAAGAACGGCCCCATGGTTCCTCGAATCGGCTTCGGTACCATGGGGATGGGTTTCCCCTGTTCTCGAACGACAGCCCCCATCCCTGACCCGCAACGTCTCGCCTTACTCGATCACGCGTACGGCTTGGGATGTACATTTTGGGACACTAGTGACTTTTACGTATGCTCTTACTCCCTCCTACTAACCACTCCCTCCCCCCCCCCCCCAACCCCATTGACCAATCTTATTCATGTAGGGCGACGCAGAGGAAATAATCGGCAAGTGGCTGGCGCTGAACCCCTCCAAGCGCAAGGACATTTTCCTCGCCACCAAGTTCGGCGCCATCAAGCTGCCAGACGGCCACTTCGGCTTCCGCGGTGACGCCGCCTACGTCCCCATCGCCTGCGAACAATCCCTCAAACGGCTCGGGGTAGATGTCATCGACCTCTGGTACCCCCACCGCCTGGATGGGTCAACCCCTGTCGAGCATATTGTGTCCGAGATGGTCAAGCTGAAAGAACAGGGCAAGATCCGCCACATTGGTTTATCCGAGGTCTCTTCTGCAACCCTGCGACGCGCACATGCAGTACATCCGATTGCGTGTGTGCAGATGGAGTACAGCGCATTTAGCACCGAGATTGAGTCGCCCGACCAGCACGGGGAGTCTGTATTGGCGACCTGCCGGGAACTTGGCGTTGCCGTTGTCGCGTACTCCCCTCTGTCCCGTGGACTCCTGGGAGGGGGCGTCCAGGGGCCGGATGATTTCGAGGAGGGCGATGTGCGCAGGTTCTACCCTCGTTATTCGCGGGAGAATTTCCCCAAGAACATGGTGCTCGTTGAAGCTATCAAGGAGATTGCGGACAAGAAAGGAGTGACGGTCGGGCAGACGGCGCTCGCGTGGTTGCTGAGTCAGGGAGATGACATCTTTCCTATTCCCGGGTGGGTCACATCATTGACTGAACTGTGTGGGGTTACTAATAGAATGACTGTGGCAGAACAATCACAGCAAAGTATCTCAAGGAGAACCTTGACGCGATTCATGTGCAGCTTACTACCGAGGAGTCGCAGCATATTCGCGACCTGGTGGACAAGGCATCCGTGTTCGGAGAACGGTATCCGGTGGAGCATCAGGGTGCCTTGTTCTCGGACGCACCACTTCCTGAGGAGTGGAAGGGGGAGAAGAAAGAAGAATTGGCTGTTGTGGGCCGCGTGCTTCGTGCTTTAGAGTGATTGATATTTTGGGGCCAGGGGTTGCGCATAGTTACTATCTTCAGCAGACATGGGACGAAAGGGGAACATAATTTGTTTAGCAGTGTAATTGACCTTTCCAGCTTTAAGCGCGTCGTATTAGGTCATCACCCTTGTGCGGCCTGTTACATCCCTAGAACATGGCACTGGCGCGAGTGGATTTGTCAGATACGCATCCCTAACCCAAACGCACTCCAAATGTCCAAGGATGATTGCTGAACAATCCTGATATCCCGCTCCCTCTTCTGGGCCAACTCCTACAGCTCACGGGCAAGACTGTGTTCCATAGAGACAGAGCAAGCCGATCATGAGATAAGGGAAACATCCAATCTGTCCGAACAATTCGCGCTAGCTGGACTATTGGAGCAACTTGGACGCGGAAATTGTGATATAAAACACAGCAACTGAACTCAATCCATAGATGCTAAAAAACACAGTGAATATTCATTATAAAAACGCGCACAACCCGTCTCCTCCCCAGATCACTCCGTACCAACAGTAGTTCCAAGGTCACTTTGACTGAGCCGGCAAGTGCCTATCTCGAGCACAAATTCCCTCACGTGACCCCCCCGGCACGGAGAGTAGTCCGTCCCATCGAGCCATCGTACTACAATACGCAAGCGCTGCAAGCATCGCTCGCTATACAGGCGCTGATCGAACGCGTGAGCATCGGCATTTGTGTGACGCTGCTGAATTCGTAGAAAGATTCCAGAGTGCTCCCAGCTCTGGGTAGACGTAAGACGAGGAAAAGGAAACAAAAAAAGAAGCTCCCCTTCGCTCCGCCGATATGGCTCCCCGCCGGCGAGAATCCGCCGCCGACAGGTTCCTCAAAAGTGCCAAGGAGGAAGACCTGAACAAGGTGGCCAAGAAGCTCTTCTATGATGAGCTCCAGACTATCAAGAGAGATAAGCCGCTGCTAGAGAATCCGGAGGACTTTGGCGGTGTGGTCGATGTGTCGTATTTTGATTCCTATAACGATGCTGTTGCGCCAGCCCGCAGTCCGAGCATTCAACGCGCTAGCCCACATCCGGCCGCGGGACCGAGCGCAGCCGGAGTTACAAAGAAAAAACCCGCCGCGGTTAAAAAGAAAACACCCGCCGCTCGCAGCGATTCAGTTCCTGCACCTCGGAGAAGCAGGAGACTAGAATCCAAGCTACGCCAAGGCGGCGCTTCTAGAAGAAGTGCCAACAGCCCGGTGGATGTTGATGCCCTCCCCGACCCACCCGATGATGCAAACCGCGCCCGGAGAAGCAGGAGACTAGAATCCAAGCTACGCCAGGGCGGCGCTTCTGGAAGAAGTGCCAACAGCCCGGTGGATGTTGACGCCCTCCCCGACCCACCCGATGATGCAAACCGCGCCGCTCCGCCTGGCCCGGATGATCCGATCCGCCACAACATCCCTGAGATACGAAACAGGCTTGGGTATACACAGCAATATGAAGTTCGACATCGTCCCGAGCTCGAAGCTGCTCGTGCCGAGCTCACCCGGACACAAGAGACTATGATAGAGGGTCAAGACTGGATGTTGTACCTGGACCGTGTGCGCAATACGCCGCACGGAAGAGGCGTCCTTTCGAAAAACTGGCCGATGATTGAGCATGTGGTGATGGTCAAGCACCCAAACATCCCAGTCCAGAACGAGATAAGAGGCGCAGACGAGGGCGACGGCGATTGCTACTGGAGGGCCATCTCGCTCTTGGTCTACGGCACCATGGCTGACTGGCTGAGGGTCAAGTCCGAACATCTGCATTGGCTGACAGCGGTGCTCCGCAACCCCGATCATCCCCGGCACGCAGCCTATGCGCGAGAGAACAGTAAGGACCCGATTGCCGCGGCAACCAGACCGACCTCAACGAACGATGCGGGCTCGAGGTGGAGTGGCCGGGTAAACTGGGTCGAGCGACTCCAGATTCCCGGGTGCTGGTCCCACGAAGACCAAATCGCCCTCAGTGCCGATCTTTATAATCTGTTTATCGTGCTGTTCTTGTACGACAGCGACACTGTGGAAAAATGGAAAGGAAAGTGTTTCGATACACGTGGTGCCGGCGCGTATAACAATCGTCACGTTTTTATCTGTTTAAACAAGGGCCACTTCCAGCCCATGATACCGAACGAATATCATCACTGGGAGTTCAAGTACCCGCGACCCACTCTGCGGTCGACAAGAGATATATGCATGACGAGAGATATAGCGCGCATCAGCGCTGGAGAAGAGGCCAAAGACGGCACGGAACATGCCTGGCGGGGACCGGCGGACCTGATTCCGCCCCCAATTACTTGGCCTAGGCATACCGAGAAGCACTTGATGCAGGCGGCCGGGTGGCCTGACCGTGCCGCGGAGGAGGCTCGCGGTGCACGCAGGGCTGAAAGACAGGGCGAGGAGGGAGATGCTGATGATTCAGGGGCGTCTGCTGCCGGACCTCCCGGACAACACCCGTCTCCTCCGAGTCAGAAGAGCCAAGGCTTGAGCATGCCGGACACTCTGAGAAGTGATGACAGTGCCGTGAACATTGCTCCTATGAGTCTGACGGATAAGAGTTTTGTAAGCATGCCGGATACCGAGATAGGGGACGTCCCGCGTGACGGAAGCGTCAGCATGCTCGACACGCTGGATGCGAATGCAAGTTGCAGTATCTCGGAGGCCTCTCAGCCCGGGTCAGCCCCACGTAGTAGCCCGGGAGGAAGCGCAAAGAGAAAGACCCCTGAGGTTTCCGAGTCTGATTCTGAGCCTGAACAGAACACTCCTCCGTCTGGCTCTTCGTCATCATCTGGGTCCGGCCATGGTCCATCACCACCTACCAAAAAGGCCAGGTCGGGCAGCATCCAGGCTGGGCCGCAGACAATTTTGGCCGATCCAATTATTGGGCGTCGGCAGCCCACACTGCCCCCACCTCCAAGCGTCACGGAAAGTGACTTTTTAGGTCCAGCAGCACCTGGTATGAAGCCTTTACCGGGCAGGAAGGACGTCGAGTCTCCTCGTCGGCGAACGAGGCAAGGAATTTCGCCGAAAAGGATAACGAGCTGGGTGAATAAGCTGCCGGTGGTTGAAGAATCGGATGCATCTGGAAGCATCGGTGCCGTCGATCCTGAAGACCCAGACGGAATTTTGGCGGGACCCGGGCAGCGTAGGGAGGCGACGCCCGGAAGTCCCCTGGATAGCTGGGACGAGTTATCCGATTCTCTGGACGGACTTGACAACGAACGGGAGCACGTGTCAGATCCTGCCACTGACCCTGCCCCTGCCCCTGCCGCTCAACCTACGCACCAGCAGCCAACGCAGCCCCAGGACTCTTTGGTTACGGAGGATACCGAGGTTTCTGACCGAACGCAGCCCTTCCCGGAGGGTGAGCACCCGCTTGAGACGAGAAGATTTGGTCAACCAACCCGGCCGACCCAGCCTACACAGCCCGTGCAGCCAATGGAATATAGTCAATACTCTTACAAAACAGTGTCTACTATCCCTGCAGATGATTATGACGCAATGGGAGACGAAGATGCAGAGGGAGAAACTGGTGTCTCAGGTCACCTCCATTACCCTGCGAACCCCTCCGCCGGCTTCCACGAGCGGGCGCGCCAGTCAAGCCAGCCCATGACAGCCGCCGAATGGGAGCGCCATAGCACGGACGCCCTGCGAGCTTTCTGCTTCGGTCTTGGCGAGTACGATGCAGAGGAAACCTTCACCTGGACGAGGGAGCGGTGCATCGAGGAGCTGATCAGGGCTCGCGCGCGGGTGCGCGACGAGCAAGCGGCCGGGGGACAGCAGGTCTTGGACTGGGATCAGGACTATCTCTCTCGTCAAGGAGATGAATCGACACAAACGCCCCCAGCCGAGGAGCAGCAGCACCGGCTAGAGCTTTCCCCCCCACCACGCCCAGTCAGCGACTTGCTCCGGCAGCGGAATCAAGTCGAAAGCATTCAGAACCGATGGCGTGAACGTATTCGTACAGCCCCAACCCCTGTCAATCCTGCCTCGCCGCTGCCGGGCTACCTAGCGCAGGTCCCCGAGGAGCTCCGCCCCTTTATAAACATGGGCCAGCGGCAGCTGCAAGAGGATCTGGATTGGCTGCGAGAGCAACTGGACGCGCCCCTTGTCACCGCGGAGTCTCGTGACCTTCGCAGGAGGATGATTGAACGCCTGGGCTGGATATGGCTGCAGCTCGAGCTCATCAGACACGCCATCCTCCCATACCAGCTGCACCCGGGCCATGCTCTGATGGCCAGGATGGAGGACATCCGGAGGCATTATGCGGCGCGGGAGGACGCGGCCTGGCAGCGATTAGTGCAACTAGAGCAGGAACAACAGGAAGAGCGGGACTACCGGGCACTGGAGCCGGCGTATGTTACCCAGCAGCAGCAGCAGCAGCAGCAGCGACAACAACTACTACTAATACAGAATCTCCTGGAGACGCGGCGGCGACGGCCCCTGAACCAGTTCGAGAGGGACGAGCTGGACATGCTGTACCAGATGCAACAACAACAACAACAACAACAACAACAGCCAATGAGCCCGCAGCAACATCTTCAGCAAGAACACGCCCGGCAGCAGCAACTCCAACAGCAACGGCAGCAACAACACCAGATAAACCAGCATCTCCAACATCGGCTTCAGCAATTGGAGCAGCAGCAGCAGGTCCAGGCCCAACTGCAGCAATATCAGCCACAGCAGCAGCAGCAGCAGCAGCAGCAGCAGCACAGAAGGCGGCCACCCCAGCAGTAGGTACCTACCTGACAAGTGTTGTCATCCGTGGACCTTGTATTCCCTCTTCAACAGCAGTTCCGTGATCAAGCTGCCTATCCTACCCCTTGAGCAAGCGCTCAAGAGAGATCAGATCACACGGTGTCAAATCAGCTCACAGCTTCTGAGCCTCATGAGCTGTATAACACACAGGTAACATTTCTCATTGCTCGTCTCTTCGTAACATCATCGGAAAAAGCTCCCACCCGTTGGGTACTACCTGCCTACCTAGGTAATAACACAGCAGGCAGTGGTAAGGATAGTATAATCTCTTTTATATCTCTTTTATATCTGAATTTAAAGTGGAGTATATTGCTTGTTCACATTACCTACTTGTCCCATTTGTCTTTTAGTCTCTTGTTCCTTTGTATGTTTTCTACTTCCAGTATATTCTATTCTCTATTTCCATACCACTTCTACATCTTTTTTCTTGCTCGGACGCTGCGGAGCTCCTGACTCTCCGAAACGTGACACCAAAATATATTTGCTGTGCTGAAATGTGTCAGGTAGCTAACACAGCAAATAACACTACTTCTACGACACAGACCCAGTAGACCTAATTCCTATTACTATTGCATTATACCCCGTACCCGCCCATCCAAGACGCATCATTATCCGTGTAACCATCCTTTATCGTCTATCGTCTATCATGCTCCCTGTCCAGTGCCATCATTACTGCTTAGCTGCGTCGCTAAATTTGAGGTGGTGGATGCGGATTATGGGGCTGTATCTCTCCTCCGTTCTCTGCGCTGCCCCGGTCCCCTGTTGCTGATGATGGCCAGGTGCATGAGTCGGCAGAGTGCAGCGTCACCTCCGCAACCCCATTCTGCACCCCATTCTGCGCAGTCTTGTCCCCCGGTGCATGCTGCGCAGATTCCGGAGGCGGCAGTTGCTGTCCCGTTTCCATTGCCGCCACCGGTACTACCTCCACCACCGGAACCTGAACCTGAACCTATGATGTTGCCTTACCCTTAATCCAGTTACGCATTCCCATGCTCTTTCGTGCAGACACAGTGTATCGCATGAAACAGGTGCCCCCTTCTCTTCCTCACGAAGAGGGCATATAGACCACCGGACGCGTAAACAGCCACCAAACTGACAATCACCGGCCACTGGAACTGATCGGGCTTTGAGAAGACGATGGTAGTCGCGTACGACACCAGCTCGAACAAATTCTGGAAGGAAGCTTCGATGGTAGAAAAGGTGCCTCGATAATCCGTCTCAACCTCCTATTGACCGTTAGCTCGATCAGAACGGCAAACGGACGGCTGCTTACATCTTGAACAATGTTCTGCGCGCAAAGGTCATATCCCCACAATCCCACGCGACTCAGAGCAACCCCGACCGCCAGGCCGGTAGCAGCTATCAGCCTGCTATTCGGCATGCTGTCTGCTGCCCCGCGATGGTCGGCAATGAACCAGCTCACACCGCCAGCAAGCCAGACCATCTGCCAGCACAAACTCCATATCCCGCCCCGTACCGGACCAATCCGTTTCATCAGCCGTGGAGCGATCCACGTTGCACTCAACTCAAACACGGTACTCGCTGTCCGCGCGATACCCACGTGCAAACTGGTATACCCGACTGAGACAAGGTAGGTGATCATCTGCCCCGAAAACGACAGGACCGTCAAGTACAACAGCGCAAGCGAGAACGAGGGCAGGAAGGCCGGATGGTTGAAGTAAAACCGCAGCGCGGATGTCGGCTGAAGCGTCCTCTGCAGAAGCGTTCGTCTCTCCCCTGCTTCAGCTTCCTCACTGCTTTGCTGCAACTCCACCCCCTGTTCCCCGGTCTGTCTTCGTAGCCCCGGAGCCATCAGATAGACCTGCGCAATAAACAAGTACTCCACCACCACCGCCGCGAGGTTCATTCCCAGCGTCACCCAGACCGCTATCAACGTGCTTGACACGGCGATGGTCGAGATGAACAACGGCCCGAGGAGTTTGCACAAGAGGTCAATCCGTCTCATCCTTGCGTTGAGATCCCTCCGAGCGTCCTCGTTGCCTTCAGTAATGACAACCACCCAGTCCCTCTCCACGCTGACCAGGTTCATGACCGAACACAGCTTTTCCACGCACGCCAAAGCTACTGACAGCGCGAACAGCCCTTTTTGGGTGTTTGCCCCCAGAGCAACCCCCTGCTGTTCCAGAGCCCAGAAACAACCGCAGCTAGCCGCCACCGCTAACCGCTGGCCCACGATGGACACGCGCACCACGTTGAGCCGATCGCCGCGATCGATCCAGCTGCCGACAGACTGTCCAAAAAGCACTGCTGCGCCGGAACGCACCAATGCGTACACGGACATGGGGAGCAGTGTATCCGGGAATATGGAGGCCAGGAACAGGACTGCGCCGAATTCGAACACCCGTGAATTCCATGTTGATAGGAAATGCGACACATACAACCGATATGTAAGTCTCTTTGGGGGCGGTGCGCCATCATCGCGACCTGCTAATGCCAATGCTCCTTCGGGTACAGGTATCATTGGGGGAAGGGCCACTGGTTGCAAAGCGATGGGCTGCTGTTGGTGTGGAGTGGCGCGGGCCCGTCCGTCGTCGGAACCACCGACCGTTGGCGGCGCCATATTGCGTCAGAATCGCGCGCGAAGCGGCACCGACTAATATTAAAGCGCTATAATCTCAACGGATTAACGATGCATTGCGTTGAAAAAGCGACCTAACAAACGAGGTGAGAAAATGAGATGGTGGAAATCTGCAGATTGAAAATGAGAATGAGGAAGGACCCTGACTGTGGTTGCAGAACAAGTGGCGGTGGAACCCAGTTGCGGCGGGGCAAAGCCCCTGGAATCCGCAACTGTTGCATGGCACGTGCGCGTTAACACTGACAACGGTTCGACTGATATGTATGTCGCATTTGCCGTAATTGGGAACAGCCCAAAAATTAGTAACATGGACTCAGCCCCAGAATTGGGAACAACTTGTCAGAAAGAAGGCAGAGGCTTCGGCCTGAACAAAGGCCAAGGTCACTCGACCGGCGAGCCAAACTCTGTTGCTTCAACCTTTCGGTCGTGAGGACAGATTGTCATCGCCAACCTCTTGCGTCGGCGATGCGATGGGGTCCACGGGCGACATCAGCGGGCTAGGAAGCAAAGTCCGGGAGTGCTGGTTATGCCGTGCCGAGAGACGGCGAGAGGCGATGTCTGTTGGCGGGGGCGGTGGTGCGAATCAGATCTTCCAACTTCGCCGACTCTGCGTCGTTTAGCGTTCTAGCTAGACTACTTCTAACAGCTAGCCCGAGCAAAGCGAATAGGGTGTATGTCGCGTCATTTCCGGCGTTGTGGAGTTCAGCCTCGTCATAAGAACAGCCAATCTCTGCCAACACGGCTGCTAAGGTGAAGCTGCTGATGGGCGCGCGACTGCCTAATCGGGTTGAGGTCGGCCCAAGAACGTCGCGGGCCATGTTATGTGTGTCAAGAATTACCAGAAGAGGCGCGATGCCGAGAATATCGATCCCTAATCGTTGGAGAATCCGCAAGTCGTGCTTCACGGAATGACCAACTATCGCGATATTCCGGAAACAAGTCCTGGGGGAAGGAGCCTTTGCATCCCTAACACAGAGAGATTGGGCGATGATGGAAGGAAGCTCGTACGGGTCGACTTGGTTTGTGTGGGCGAAGATGCATTCCCGAATGGCCACCCTGTTAGGGCGTCGCGGCCTTTCCAGTGGTCGGGTCGAGTAATGTCGCGTTGAGATGAGCTGATGCAAACCAATTCCGTCGGTGCAACCGCCTATATCCCGAGTGTCGAGGATAGCGACACCGTATTCCTTGACGAGCGGCCGATCGCTGGATTGCAGGAGCTTACTCCGTTCGTCTCGCGAGACCTCAAGGTCAATCGAAACGAAGAGAGCATCTGAGGAACAAAGCGGACCAGAATCTTGCAGTAAGCCTAGGATTCTCTCCAAATGATTCAACCCGCCAGAGCGAGGAATCTTGATTCTCGGTAGATCGGCGAACGGAGAGGATGCCATCGGAGACGAATTTATCGATGCGCTTTTAGGCTGTGCTAGTTTCCCGAGGTTGCAACTGAGGTGCAGTGAGGATGTCATGGGCCCGATCCTGAAGGCTCGTGCAAGTCATAACAGGCTCGATCTGGGAGATCGTGCAGAACACCGATCGTTGAGATCTACGGATCATACATTACGCCATGGACCCGCGGCCGACCCGCAGCGGACCGTACTGTAAGAGTCATGACTTAAAGGACACATCACACATATGGCACATATATATATGATGGCTGCGCTCAGCACTTTGTATCTTACTCTTCTCTCCTTCATAGCAATGCATACTTCCATTTGGCTCCCATCTGTGTACACATTTTGGGTGAGACCTTCACAGAGGACATGTCACGCAGAAGCGCGAGCTGCAAAGTGGACTTCCTGTGAGGAGAGCGCTACGGAATGGTAGAATAGAGTTCCTTAATTGATACAAAAAAGAGTGAGCGAAGCTCGCAGTATACACGACAAAAGAGAGTTTAGTAATCTATGTGGGCTGCGTCCTGTAGGGGGGGGGGGCACGCATGATTCAAAGCGCACAGGACTTAGCACATGAGATGGTATGCTTGATCACACGTGACCCCCGCGACTGCAGTGAGGACAAGACCCTGGAATCCGCAAACTGTTGCATGGCACGTGCGCGTCAACACCAACAACGTCATAATATGTGTGCATGTGAACAACATTGGCGAACTTGGTCGGTTTTTTTGTCTTTTTTGTTGAGAGTACCTGGCTTGCAGAACCAAGGAGTCACAAAGCGTATTTTACTGTTTACGTGGTCGTTGTAAGGGAATAAAGTTTGCGTTTTTAACTTACGAGCTTCCAGCGGCGCCCCAGCTACACATCTTCAAATGTTTGGTCGTGAGTGGTGACGGTGATGATGTGCCAGGCGAGCGGGGAAGAGTACGCGAAGATAGCGCAGAGAGCAGCAAAGGTGTGATAAAAAATTAATCGTTGCAGAATGATATCGCAGTTAACATTTTATGCGTATCAGTTAATACCTGAAATTATACGTAGTTTGGGAAAATATGAAGGGAAAAAAGATGGATGTTCGAAAAGACGAAAAAATATACCCCGACAGGGAGTCGAACCCTGCGCCACCGGCTCCCGAACACTTGTTGAGACTGGTTATGTTAACCGATACACCACCGGGGCCTTTTCTTTTGTTGGAATGGGTTGGCGGTAATGGTGGATATATGGCTACGAAGATGGTGTGTGTATTTGTGTTTCTGGTGAGGAGTGAATGATAGCACGCGGGGCAAGACAGTTAAAGCCTTACTGAAGTGAATCTGTTAACGAGCTGTCTGCTGTTGACGATCATTCACTTCAGACCCGCCTTGGTACATGATATCGAGTACCGTAAACAAGTTTGTGCACGGCTGCAAACATTTGCATGCTTTATTACAGGGGGCTGGGAAAGTATAAATATCTCTGTCCGTTTCCACACTCCTCCTGATAGTGAATAAGATAATAAATAAGAGAGTGAATTTCACGGGGACGTGCAGACGGGAGTGACAGCGTGACATCTCCGTTGGACCCGGTTACTCTTTTCGAGGTTGCAGAATAACAGAATAACCACCCGTTATGTTGAACATATGCTACTCGTCTCCACGTTCAATGTATGTGACCTTTTCCATTGCCAATGGCGATCACCACCATCCCGGACCCAAACTGTGCGCCGGCTGGGTCGCCTCCTCTGGCGAAAATAAACGTCTTATCGTGTTTCCATTTCCTTTGATTCCAGCAATCCACGTGGAAAATAGTCTGAGGTCGTCAAACCGTTAAATGACAGGTACGTCTAACGCTGCAACTGCAGCCTGCAGGGTCGCATGTAAACAACAACCACTGTCAACCAGATACTAAATGTTATTTCGCAGTTGGCGTGGCCCATATGCCAGAGAATTTTAGCGAAACTTGTTGACTTGCGAAGTGCTTGCTGGTCGCAGCTATCGTTGTGCTCAGCTCCAGACCTGCTTGTATTTCGGGCATCTGCAGTCTGTAAGGCAAGGTGAGTCTTGAGGCGAGGGGAGCAAATATCTTAGGCGTGAACCTAGAGAAGCATCATTGGTTGGGCGGTAGGACAGAA
Organism: Diplogelasinospora grovesii; assembly: GCA_033297225.1. Taxonomy (NCBI): domain Eukaryota; kingdom Fungi; phylum Ascomycota; class Sordariomycetes; order Sordariales; family Diplogelasinosporaceae; genus Diplogelasinospora; species Diplogelasinospora grovesii. Next base: position 6,841 of record MU854031.1, on the reverse strand, counting down.
GCTGGATCGCTCAAGTAGAAGTAGATATGTATAAAGGTTGTTGTGACAGTGGCGGAACATGAAGTTTTGTGCTCCGCGCATCAAATACTTGTGTACGCTGCGTCTGGAAAATCGAACACATCATTGATCACGATGCGGGAAGACGCATCTGAGAAAAAGCAAGGATAGCGATGTGAAGAAACTTGCAAAAAGCAGAAGTGGAAAAAAGTGAAAAAGAAACACCCCGACAGGGAGTCGAACCCTGCGCAACCGAATTCATGACACTTGTCTTTTGAGAATCGGATATGTTAACCGATACACCACCGGGGTTTCTGTTTTTGTTGAGATGGGGCTGCAGCAAGTGTGTCTATATGGGATGACTCAAGCAGGGACGGTGGGGGTGGCGTGTGTTGACGTGTTTGTGGTTGGGAACTGAGTGAATGGGAAGGAGCGAGGGGGCGTATGTTTGCGTTTGCCTGGCTGACTCTCAGCATGGTGGGGCAAAAACCTACGGTGAATGAGAGATTGGCGCTTCACAGCATTACGCTCTGCCTGTACCGTCGTCCCCATATGTCTCCGCGTTTCCCTCATGCGCTTCCAAGCTTGCTCACAAGCCTTTTGGATGATCAATGACTGGCGAATCCCAGTCTCACGGTTTGGGAAAGGAACACACAGAAACGAGAAGCTACCTAATCTATTCCGGTTCAAACTTGAGTTTCCTTTACTGCTGATTATTGCCATCATTGGCCGTCCCATGGTACACATCTCATTCTTCATCCCTCTCCCCCTTTACCCCTTTACCCCCCACCCGCTCCCCTTTTTAGTCCGGTCTGTCAGTCACCACCTGGTTACCACCATCCAGCGGGAGCCTCCTTATGCCCCTCATTTTTCTTCCCCTTCTTCGGCGCAGCCACCGTATCGGCGGAAACGAACGTCTTTCCCTGCTTGAACTCATTCCACCCCTCCACGAAGAACATCTCCTCTTTGACCGCGCACTCTACACCAAAGATTCTCTCCAGTTCCTTCTCCTCCGCTCCCTTCCTAATCGCAAAAGCCCTGCTGCGCACCACCCCCTTGCTCCCCCGCGAAGCCGGGATGAGATAGTCCCTATCCGTCGCCACGTCATATTCAATATTATACCCCAGAATATGCGCTTCGTGGGGTCCCTGGTTAGGCAGCGGATATCGATGGCGCCATCTCGCAACAGTCTCCTCCACATTGCACCTGACGCCCGGCATTTGCCAATGCCACTTCGGCAAGAAATACCAGACAAATTCCTCATCCGTCTCCTGTGCATGGCTCACACAGTTCATCTTGATACTTCCTTCCAACTGCTCCTTCACCTTTTTGTACTCGGCCTCCGCATCACAGACGTTCCCGGAGCAGGCCTTGGGGTTGCCGACCAGCGCAACGTGCATGTTGTGCACGTGGTTCTTGACCGCCCACTCAATCATCTTTTCCAGGTCTTGCTGCAGACGGGCCTTCAACTGGGGGACGTAAGGATTATTGTCGGGGTCCTTGCGGATGTTTGCGGTGTCGATCTCGTCGAGCATCTCCCTGATAGTGCCGTGTTCGAGCTTGGCGAGAGCCTTCTCGACCGCGTGGTTGAGGTTGGACAACAGCTGGATCTGCATGCTGGCGGGCTTTTGATGGCTGCCAGCTTCTCCATGGCCATGGTGTTGGGCATGATGAGGGGGAGTGGTAGGCGTTTCATCTAGATGCAGATGCTTGAGGTCTTCAAGGTGGGAGGTTCCTCTAGGTCTCGACATGATGTAGACCTTGGACCGAATCTGGAACAGACGTTAACATAATAACTCACACTGTAAAGAAATAAGAAGACTTCGCACCTTCCGTTCTGAACAATCTCTTAGGATGGAAACTGTGTTCTGTATCGAGAAGCAGAGACTTCCGGTTGGAGGTGGGAGTCGGAGCTGGGAAGAAGAAGAAGAAGAAAAAAAAGAGGACAAGAAATCTGTCAAGAGTCGTTGGCAATTTATGTTCAGATATAAAGTGGAAGGAGCGACCTGCACTGCATATTTCTTTTGGCAAGACACATTGAATTTAGCAGAACATCAAGTAGTGCTGCATGCCAAGCAGACTTCATCTCGATCTTATGAGGCATCCATGGGGGTGAATCAGAATGACAGGATCATGTTGCCATGTTTATTTTCTTCCTCGGCCAGTTGCCGTCTCTCCACATCTAGACATGGACATGCCGACCATTGCTGCCCGCCAATGGAAAAGCACCGGATGAAGAATCTCGCTGTACGCATGGACAAGGTGAAGAGACACCCTGAAGTCGTTTACTTCACCTTGGTCGACCCGTCAGAGCAGGCTCTCCGCCATTTCGATCCTTCAGGTTACTTCGGGAATGGAGCAAGACACGGTACACATCTGGGTCTGGCCAGGTCGTGAATCATTCAACTTGACAACACCATGCATGCCCCCGGCAATGTGCGAGTGCCATGTAGACTGTCGAGTGATTCACTGCAATGGGCTTCTGTGGATCATCGTTCTCAGCGGTTTCTTCGAGCGTATGACTCTCCTTCTTGGCAACTGTGAAATGTTATTAGGAGTACCCATGTTGATGGTGAATGGCGGAAACAGATACAACCCCCATAGCCCCTGGAAACCACATGTGTGTAACCTTGTGACCTGCACAACCCTCCTGTTCACCATCAACCACGATTAACCACCCTGTCCTGTCGTGTTCGAATTACTCGGCAACATCACCCCCAATGCTCGCCCAAAGCGCGCACCTCTGTGCCCGTCCCCCCTCCCACGAATTCCCATCGACAACCGTCCAGTTCGCCCGGTATGGCGCTGCGTTCGTAACATTTAAGTCTAGCATCTTGTTTTCCGACCCTCCTCTCCCTCCTCCTCCTCCCCCTCCCCTCCCTTGCAGTCCTCCCCAAGGCTGCCAGAACTGACCACCCGCAGCAGCGACGTTATCCCCCCCAACCACCGGTGATTCCGGGAGTGTCGGGTCACCGTTGATGATGAACCGGCCCCAGATCTGCTGGAACGACCGCCTAAACACTTCATCTTGGTTATCTGTATCAGCCGGGTTCCCTAGCAGCGGGCCCAGATCCTTCCCATGGAAAGCATTGGGTATCGAATACTGATATCTCCATGCCGACCTCCCGCCCAAACCGAGCCCATTGCCGCTGTATGCATCCGCCAGCCAATACGCCGGACAGACGAACGTCGTTTCCGCGTAGAGATTGTTTGCAGCCTGCTGCCAGCCGACGGCATACCCCGACACCTCGGTCGCATACGGGGGGTTAACCCCATCTGTCTCGAACTTGGCCGTTATATTATTGGGTATGCTGTACAGATCCATAATAGCTGGAAGGTGGCTGGCCGCGCCGGGGTAGTTGAGCAGGATAAAATCCTGGAGTTCCTGTTCGGTGGTGATGTTCTGCGGGACAAAGTACGTGCCCTCATTCGCATTATTCTAATAACTTCCCATCAGCGCGCGCGCGCAGAGTTCGCCTGATAAAAGGGCCGGGGGGGACTTACACCAGTGATCATCCGCTCCCCGTTAACCTTGCCATTTAGCAACTGGCTCGTCGGCCTGTCCCGGATGAGCGTCCCGTCCGTGACCGGGATGAACGCCCACTGGCCGAACTTCGCCGCGTAGCTGGTGTACGCGCTGGCGTTCTGCAGGACATATGTCCCGGCGTCCTGCAGACACCTGAAGATGGACCCCTCGATCAGGTTGATCGGGGCGTTGTCGTCCAGACACCCGGCCCGGCGGGCGAACTGGAGGTAGTAATCTGTCGTGATGCCATCATCAAAGTTTCTGCCCTCTTTGTCAGTTCCCCCCGCTTTGGCCCCTTTGGATGTGTGTAAAACGTACGGTTGGGTAGGGAGGTAAGGGGAGTCGGCAATCCCCCTCTTCCACAGCGACGTCCCGTCAGCCCCGCCGTTGGCCATGGCCATCATCATGACCGATCCCCCACCGGCAGATTCCCCGGAAATGGTCACCTCGTTCGGGTCACCCCCGAACCGGGAGATGTAATGCTGCACCCACTCCAGCGCGAAATGCATGTCGTATAGCCCTGCATTCGCCACGCCATGTCGCGCAACATCTGCAGACGAAAGAAAGCCAAAGGCCCCCAGGCGGTACTGGATGACGACAGATACGAACCCGTTGCCAACGGTCTGGTCCATGTAGGAAAAGTCGAAGCTGGAGGCAGAGCCTGCTCCGTACCCGCCTCCGTCTACCCCGTGTCATGTCAGCGCGGTACCCGCGAAAAAGGGGCAAGGGGGGATGTGGATGGGAGGAAAAGGGGAGGGGCGGATGGATCGGGCGAGGCTTACGAATCCAGACCAAAACAGGCAGCCCTTTTGCGCCGGCCGGTGCAAAGACATTAAGAAACAAGCAGTCTTCGTCCCCCTTGATGGCACTATCGAAATCCAGACTCGGTGGCCTGCTATCATTAGCATCACATCACTATATACGCAGTAGAACGTAGGAGGGAAGGCATACAAAGGGGCAGCATTAGCCTGTGGACATCTCGGCGGGTTTTGCGTCGCCTGGATTATCGCCGTCCTGTTTATGGCAGGAGACTCAGGACGCTGCCATCTTTTGGGAGGCGCGGCGTATCGTATCCCGCGGTAAACGTCGACATCAAACGTGGAGTTGTAGTACCCTTGGTACCGGGCGTAGTCGAGATCTACAATCGGCCCCGGGACATCAGTGGGTTGGTCCTCGTGTTGGATGTACCACGGGATGAACTGTTCTTGCTGAAATGCGGCAGCCGCAACGACCAACAGGGACAGAACGAACGACGACTGCATCATGACAGTTCTTTCACCGCTCCGGTATGTGTCAAGCACTGCAGGAAGCAAGAGAACCCATCGTGCATTCCGAAAATACGGACCGTTGGCCCATTATATTATATAAGTATCGGCTTGCCCGGATATCCATATTGCACCACCGCATCTCGGGAGAAGTGGGTTCAACGGCCATTAGACCGAGCCAGAAAAACAGACACCGCTAGAACTAGTTTCCCCCCTCATACATGTACTTCGTGTTATCCCCCCCCCCCCCCCCCCTCGTGTGATGTTAGGCGCGGGTAGAGGAGGAAATAAAGGATAGGGTTGTAATGGCCCGCGATAATTGGCAGCGAGCCGTTTGTATCTATGTGTGTGTATCCCGGTTGTAGTCCGGTTGTCCGACTCCAACATGAACATACATCTTCCCCCGCTTCATGGATGTAACGGGCGCACACAAAAACTGGAACTTGAACCACGCGGAGAAAGGTCGTATATCGTAGCGCACGTGTACCCCGCGGCAACACACCTTAACTTCCACAATCGTGAGAAGCGATGGCCGATCATGTTGTCGGATTTAACTTCACCGCCCCCATAACCAGCTGCCCACTGTCTTGCCGTTTTTGTTTTGGACACCAGATCTTGTATATCATGCGCCTTGTCTCGCGAAAGGATCTTGTCCACCTGATGCCCGCCGATCTTGGAGTTACGTGCGGAGACAGTAGCATCCCATCTCCAAATCCTTCGGACTGCAGTGGCATATCGCTTGCGCCGGTAATTATCGTAAATGCGGGAGTGGTCTTTTTTCCGCGGCCGTCATCAAGGCTAAATGAAACGCTGCCAAAAAACAAACACGCTGCCGTGTATCGCAGCTGGGTCATAGACGATATACCTAACAAAGATATTGCAAGTGTAAAAAGCGCGTATGCGGTGTCTTTGCCTTCTGCCACCCGCACCAATCAGGACCGGCAACGCTTCGTTTCACTGCGAAGTAACTACCGCGGTGATATCGATCACTAAGCTTATAGGTTGGTCGGTATTGTCCACGTGGAAGGAGTATGGCGACACCGCAGAGCCGGGTAGGTGGTACTGCGGCTTGCCAGACAGTGAATCAAGCAATGACACCGATTAACCTTGATTACTACGTGTGCAAGTAAAGAGCCGTGACTTCCAACAGGTATGTACATACATAAGCATACACCTGTAGCGGGGAGGTATGTACTGAGGGAGCATTACCTAACAAAGCCAGAACTGGCTGTTAACCCACTGTTAGTCCCGCTTCGTCCAAAGGTTGCCTTGGGCCCGCCTACTGGTCCGATAAAAAATGGATGTTCAGGCTATAACTCTGACCCCAGCGTATCTACCCATGAGATCAAGCTGACAGATAAGCTCGGTCTATACCTCTTACAGGGAATACAAAGGTTAGTGCGGACAAGGGGCGGACAGGGGCTTGCTGTTAGATGATTTGCTAGAACCTTGGCCGTTGCCACAAACAAGCGCACTGACATGGCACTAACCTTCGTTTTGACACCGAGAGTTGGCATTCTCGATTACCCCGCTCCTTAGCGGAATTTTAGATTTTTCGATAAAGAGGTTGACCTACCTAGGTACCTACGTACCCACAAACGCATATCTACATGTATATACGCAGGGCAGTAACTCTACCCTAACCACCCACCAACAGAGACTGCTAAAGATATAAAAAGAAAAATGGTCGCTGCATTTGCCCGAGTTGTCAACAACACCCCCTTTTATGTCCACTTCTACAACACCGAGGACAAAAAAAGCATTACTGTGGCCCCCAAGAATAAAAATACGGAACCCAACGACCACATCCCATCAGAATTCTGCGATAGCTGGGTACCCTACCAGAGCTCTGGCAAGTACATTGAAGTGTCGATAGGGAATTCGGGACCGGTGCGCATCTCCGATGACGATTACAAGTGGAAGTTTGTGGACTTCCCAGATGGGGACACAAGGGAGGGGCAGGGTTGCAAGTCCATACACCGAATCCACGCGTTGACGTCAATACTTGTGTAACCGTCAACTTTCCCCCAATCAATCTTTGAAGCTATTCCAG